>JAIGNY010000703.1:495000-592500 GCA_020152595.1 Chiridota heheva
CTTTTAACTGCTCTCATTTAAATAAATTTGGTAAAAGATTGAAAAGCAACAAGTTAGCTCAAGGAAATAGATAAGTTTCCTATTTGTGATGTTACAACAATTAAATACAATTTCCATAATTTGTATTATAAGGTATTTCAAGTTTGTTAAATGGTACAATATTTTATTTTTTGAAATTTTTGCTTTCTCATGACATGTTTTCTTCGCATTCACTGAATTTGTTGCTACATGTCCATAATTCTAATTCTTTAACTAACAGTCTCAGACACTGTGGATAAAGACTCACTTTGATTTTCAAGTCACGTCTTATAGAAGTCGTAAGGTTTTTTACATATGACATAGAAAGTAAAACTATACCCAAGATCTTCATCGTATTCAGTCATATTTGATAATGACTTCGAAAACAACTTCTCCACCAAATCATTAACTAATGTTTTAAAGATCATTGTAACCGTTAGTCGCACTTTTTCAAAAAATAAATTTACACGAGATAAAGGTATACCTTTTCGTAATTGATTGGGCCTCAAGCGAGAAAAAGTACACACTTGTCAAATCTATCCAATTGCAATATAATGTTTCCTAGTTTTCGTAAGTGTAGCTAATGTTCAGTGTCTGTACAAGTGCCACACTTAAAAGCGAGAGAAAATAAAACTACACGTACATCTGTGTCATCATTTTCTACAGATTGAACACTGACGAAGTAATAAGGTTTCCAGGCTCAGGACTCTATTATCTTATTTACGCGGGAAAGTCAAACCAACGATTAATCCATATCTGCACTGGAAGGAAGCGCTACCATGGGACATTGATCCAGCACCTACAAGATTTCTTCCAAACTACTTTACGTACTTTCCGTTGATGAGCCGATCGGAAAGGGCGTTGTACAGCACAGGAAATATTGTGACTGTTCATGTCCCAAGGTCAGGCGGAACTACTATCAACTCATGTCTTCACGCAGTCGCAACAATGCAGCGCGGTAAATTCGATCCTGATGTATTGTTTGTGAGGGCAGAAAACTACCCCACAGTTGCCAAAGACTTCAAATATGTGGATCTTGAAAACAGCAGAATCATATCGGGAGAATTTGCATTTCGAGTTTGCGATTATATGAACGGCCGACCTTGCAGCTATGCATTGCTTGCGCGAGATCCATACGACCGACTCGTGTCAAATTATCTTCTTTGTCAAAAATATTCCAACACAACGGATGAATATCATTGTAACCTAAACGCAAGCTCAATCGACGTTATTGATTGGGCAGTTATGGAGGGAAATGTGCTTTTTAGACAATTAATAGCAAATCCCCTAGTCTGTGACCCTGATTCTGAATATGATGTTGACAATATGATGAAAATTCCTCGTGGTGTTTTGAAAAGCACACCGCCATGCTGGATGAAATTGCAAGCAATACTGAATCACACAATGTCCAAAAATCAACAAGAACAAATGGCAAATTACATTGCAGACATGCTGGAATATTGGTTTGCTGTAGTAGGCATTTTACAGAATCCAGGGCGCTTTTACATGCTGATGTCGTATACGTTTAATGTCCAATTAGCCCATACCTGTAATGGAGTAAGGATGCAAAATGGCGGTATCGGTGGTAGACACCCGGTTGCCACTGATCTTATCAACAAATTAAAAAACAGTCAAAGGGTTGCTGAAGCCATCAAGTTTGACTTGCTACTGTATAAACGAATAATAGAGATAGTAAATAACCAAGAAAAGGCATTGAATCGAATATTGGATGAAGAATGGGGACCATTTCCTTAAAACTTCTGTTATGTAATTTCTATCGCAGGACGATATTTTTTTAAATGAATGATTTCACATCACTATGCACTAGCCTAGGGGCCAAGTGCCGAAGATTTTCATAGTATTGATATTTTGTGGGGTTCATTAGGAAGTATTAACTCTTTAGAACTCGTTAGAAGCCTTTACTTTATTATGTCTGAACTGGCTGACACGCACGAAATATTGAAGATAATGAAATCTTCCGTGCCAGCTTGGAGTATTTATGAGAATTCCATACGTTCTTTTGAATAATTGAGAATATTCTCATTGATTTTTGTTTTGTTAAAATAAAGCAATAAATGTGGTTTACCCAGTATATACAATGTGCATTGTTAGACATGAAAATTCAAAATGTTTGCCAATGCAATTTTTAGCCAATTTGATTGGGAATGTTTTGTGTTAAAAAGTAGCTCTAATACCCTCAAAAGAAATTTTTATGCGTCCTTTCAAGCAACATTAGACTCATCTCCTCAAAATATATTTTGCCAAATGAAATGGATTTAGGCGTTACAATTCTGTTGTTATTCACCTATTTTAGAATGCATCAGCATATAATCAATGCCTCGAGCAGAAAACCTGTTTTTAGGTTTTGGTGCTTTATAAGTGTGATTATAATTGACATTTTCTAATCCAGCTGATTTCTGTTTATGAAAAACTTGCCTGAAAAATATTCTATGATTCCGAGGCTGCTTATAAAGATTAGTGGTGTACTCGTATATTTTGGTAGTTCATGGAATTAAAAAATGTAGATATGCTTATGAAATCGGACGAGTTCACTTTTTTATCGCTGCAAATATCACCCGTTAAACTGAAGAGCAGTGTTTTTCTTTCCTAGATAACAAGAGTAGGTAAACGTGTAACTTTTTGCGCTTTTCAGCTTGGTATACAGATTTGATAGAAGTCGGATGATAGAAATGTTGATTGGTATTGAATACATTCACTATCACAAAAGGGATAATTAATTATGGTAAAAGAGATGATGATTTCTGTTTCTCTTTTAACATCTGTCAGGTGCCATGTGGGACATAGGGAGGAATGTCATGAAGGACATATGGTTGGATTAATGTGGGACATAGGATGTTATCCGGTGCACCCCCTTAAAAGTTGTAACAACAAAAAATGGAGCTCACCATTTGAATATTCAGGAGCAAATTTTAAAACAAGTCATGACGTGTAGATAACAATGTCCAATCCAATCAGATTTAACATCACATGCGGTGTACTAGCTAGTTTATAGCAGGCATTTGTTATAACAAATCCCAAGGTGCGTATTGGAAACACCTACCCATAAAGGTATACCTGACAGCTGGGTGTTTCTTAAGGTAGCATTCTCTCCCCAACTTTTTATCCTCAAAATTAAAGCTCTCTCCCAAAACCAAAGCCCTTTCCCTAACATTAACTGCTCTCTCTCTATGTCGACGACTTTGCTATTTTCTCGTCCTCCCCTTGCTTCCAGATACTGGAAAATAATCTTCAAAAGTGCCTGAACAACCTGGTTAACTAGAGTGACAACAACGACTTTAAATTTTCAAAAGAAAAAAAAAACTGTTCTCATACATTCAACAACAGCAGCTTTCTCGTCCTTTGTACCAACCTCCGCCCTAAAGATTCCATCATTCCCAGTAAGGAAAGTTCTAGATTCCTTGAGATTACTTTCAATTCTAAGCTAATTTTCCTCACATCAATATCCTCAAAACCAACTGTAACAAAACTCTCAATCTTCTCAAAGTCCTCTCCAATACCGACGGGGAGCTAATCGTCTCACCTTGCTTACCTTATATTGCTCCCTCCTTAGATCCAAGCTGGACTACGGCAATTTCATCTACGGCTCTGCTCGCAAATGTTATTTGAGACACATCGAGGTCATCGAATACACTGTCTTAATTATCTGCCTTGGTGCCATCCAAACCACCCCTATTACCAGCTTTCACGTAGAAGCCAACGAAATCCTCCTTGGCTTCAGGTGCACCGAAACCTGTCTCTCCTTCGCTTTTCGCAACCTCACAGACCCACGAAACTCATGTTTCCATTCTATTTGCTCTGCTTCCTTCACCAACCTCTTCAATCTGAACAAACGCGCTTCTCCACCTTTTGGGATCCGGATGCAATCCCATCCCCCTCCTCACCCCCAAAGCCTACATCAACATTTTCTCTATAGCCAGCCACACAATCCCTCCACCAAACCTGGGTTATACCACCCTCCCCAAAAAAAAAAAAAAAGTCTTCCTAGGTTTTTCCTCTTACACGAAAGCTCTTCACAACCCTACCCCTTTTCCCGCTCCAAACACTGCCAACTCAGCAGACACTTCCACGACTATTCCTTAATTTACTGACGGCTCAACGCGGAAAGGCTTATCTACACCGGAGTGGCCTGTTCCGGCTTTAAAGTTTCTTTGAGATTTCCAGATGGAACCTCCATCTATTCAGCTGAAGCAAAGGCTATCCTTCTAGCTTTAAACTTCACAGAACTCTCGTTCTGCTCCCGCTTAGTCATTTTCTCCGACTCCAGATCAGTTCTCACAGGCATTCTTAACAGGCTCTGGTGTAATCCACTTATCTTACAAATCTTAAACAAAATTTAGTCTCTCTCTCTTTCTCTGGGAAGAAAATCATCTTCTTATGGATCCTTAGCCACGTTGGTATCCCTGGGAACGAAAGGACCGACGGAGCAGTCAACAACGCCCTGTCAAACAAAATTTCCTCTATCCATATTCCGCACTCTTGACTATTGCCTTAAAACGTCAAAATGTCCAAGTACCTCAAGAAAACTTGGCAAGACTCCTGGAATCGTGAGACTAGTAACAACCTTCACACTATCAATCCCAAAGTCCGAGTCAACCTCCCCTTACATATATTGTCGCAATCGTAGAGAGGATATAGTCATCACCCGCATCCGTCGTGGTCACTCCTTTCTCACCCACTCCTTCCTCCTATCAGGCTCTCCCAAACCTTTCTGCCTCACCTACAATACTGAATTTTCGAATAATCTTATCTATCTTAACTATCTTTTGTACTTCAACTTCAGATCTACTTTCCCTTCATCTTTATCACTGACCTCTTCAAGAAAAATCCCTCTTCCAACATCATAACCTTCTTCCTAAATAGCAACTTACTCCATTTGATCTAATCCTCACCCATTCTTCTCTTATTTGTATCTATCATTTTTTATTGTTATTCTAATTTTTATATCTTTATATTTTATCTGTATTTTTATCTCCTTACCTATCCCCTCTCCTTCTCTCTACCTTCCCTACCTCTCTATTTTAACTCTTGTACCATAAAATGTTAACATTCTAACTTGGCAGCTTGGCACATGTGACTCTGACTGTCGCAGTGCCGTTAAACATCAACAAACAAACAAATCCATGCTTAGACAAATTATCTTTGTGGCCAATAAATTTAAAGTGTTTACCAAGCAGACATGCTGATTACAAGTTGATCCGTAAACACCAACAATTAATTTTGACATATGTTAACCGCACTTTTGGGAAGCTTAGAATTGTACAAAGGTCACAAAACTGCAACTTTACCTTCCATGCTATAGTCTGGTAGTTGAAATGCAAAGGCATGGAAAATACAAATAGGTTGGCATGTTCAACTGTTTAAAAAGCCCCAATCCCGCCTTCTATTTCTGCTCTGTAGTCAGGTATTTTGCACATCAAAGTTAATCTATAGATCGTATCGAAAGATCAAAATATTATCGATAGCAGAATTATTCATTGTTTCAGTTTATTGCACACTCTGTAAAATATCAAACATATTTTTCACTTTAAGCAATTCTATAGTCCCCTAGTATAAGTATATTTAAAGTAGTCGGTACTACCCATTCATCTCACATGTCTTATAGCAACTTAGCTTTAAATGTTTTGTAGTATTTTTAATTGAGATAGTTATTTGGGCTCACCATAGATTTAAGACTGCTAATTACCACACCCCACGAAAAAATCAGATCAATTTTGTTTTAATGCGGATTTTTGTTTTGCTTAAACAAGGAACACAAACACATGTGAATTGTATGTATAATAAGAAAGAAAACGGCAATTCATTCTCAATTTAGCTTTCGGTGTTATTTCAGTGTTCTAAATTTACCATTGGATTCATACTTGTTTACCCTCTACTTACAGCCATGGCCCGTTCAAGCACTTATACATGTAATTCGGAAATAAATCTTTCATTCACAACCTCACATTTCATGTTTTATCCATTATCGGTATTGCTCGCTTCGTTGTTTAATTTTCAATATGGTATTAAGTCAATATACGAAATACATTTGTGTGTCACCCACAGTTCTGAAAAAAATTGAAGCATAACAATAATATTCGACAACCCATAGCACACCAGTCTTCCTGTTATCTCCACAAAGAGGAAGTCATACAGACATACACATTCCCCAAGACTATACCATGGTTAATCCTCGCATTCCTACTTACTGATCAGTGGCTCACGTGCAGCCTGCTTGCCATAAATGCATAAAACAGTTTGCATTCAAGCATATCCTTCCAGGATGTCCTCTCCTCAACCTCTGCAAGTCTCTCTAGATCTATTGCCGAATAGCTTATTCCTTCTCAAATCTCCTTTTATTTATTTGTCATATCAATTAAACAAATATCGTCTGAACTGTCTTCGTAAACTATGCAACAGTAATATACCAAAACTTAGCGGAAAGATAAAAAACCAAACACAAAATAAATGAAATAGGAACGTGAATTCTGCACATTTTCATCACTACCTTTACTCTTTCCTCCAAGCTACTGTTTTTTACTCTATGGCATCCACGACCTTTTCCATGTTTCTGATTTGTGAACAACTGAGAAATGACCTTTACTATCGAAGGTACATTAGGAACACGCTTCACTACCGAAAATAAAAGCAGCCCCCTTTTCTAAAAGTGGAAATAGTTCCTGTTCTGGAATGAGAAAAACTCCGCCATCGAAAGTCGAACACTCGAAGAAGATGGAAGCAGCCTTCGCTACAGAATTGGCATTAAAGTTGAAGAAACTACTGCCACCGAAGAAGGGATCAGTCATCGCTACGTAAGGTGCAAAGAGTTGCTGCTACCAACGTTTAAGAAGCTTCCTCTCCGAAGTGGAAAAAGCCTCCGTCGCCTTAAATTGAGAAAACCAGCGCTGGGTGTAACCTTTGCTACCAACGGTTGAAACAGTTCCAGTCACCAAAGTTGAAGAAAGCTCCGCCCAAGCAGAAGTAATTAATTTCAAGCACCGGAAGAAGAAGTTGAGTTTTCTTTGCCGCAGGTGGAAATAAATTTCCGCCATCAACAGATAAAAGATCAAGAAGCGTCAGCTACCAGGAAAGAGTTTCCACCACCAAAGTTAATATTAAGATCCGTCTTTCACTAGCGAAGATGCAAGAAGTCTTCACCACTAAGAGTGGAAGGAAGCTCTGTCACCGAGTTTGGAGATATTTCTTCGACCGAAGTTTGAAGGAGACTCCCCTTTCGATGAATTGTGAAGAATTTCAAAGGGACAAATTAATTGAACTTGTAAAAGTGGACAATCAAGATGGCTGTGATTAATATATGCATTTTTTTTATATTCTAAAATTCTGAAAAGAATCTAAATAATCATTCTAGAGGATTTTAGTTCTGCACCACTTATTGTGTATTCTAAGGAATATCATTCTAAAAAGGTAACAACAATATTAGTAAGTGAAATATTTTGCTCTTTTCTAAAGTCGGCAAAATTGTTTTATTAAATAAACTGCTAAAATAAAAGATACAAGTTTACCAAACCTTCTGTTCATTAAATTCCTTATCCTTATATCATATCCTAGTTGTGTACCATTCATGCCCAAATATAGGCGAAAACATACATTAATTGTTGTTTGAACAATTGAACTTGGACATTTTGATGCAGGGAAATCTGAAACATTTAGGAGGTAAATTTGAAGGCTTGGTAAATCAATCACCCACCAATCCTTCGCAGGTTAAGAAGTCTGTAATGATGATACTCATTTACAGCTGATTCATCTGTTTAAACACAGACAAAAGCAAGTGGAATAAAGTCTTGCCAAAGAATATTGATAAATGGATTGAAGATAAACTATTCAGCGAAAACTAAAACTAACTCTTGTTTCAAGATTTAGATGATAGGTAATTTAAGTTTTATAAAGAGGACGACATTTCAATTCGTGATGACATATTGATTAATCTCAGTTGCTTTATTAGGACTACCTTTGTAGATAAGTTACTACCTTTTCATTTATATTTTATATATCAACAACATAATCTACTGTCATGTTTTGGGAACCCTTTTATATGTTGATACCTCGGAAACCAAACATACTATTGAGATGTATTTTCGATGCTTGGTATCCTTTAACATATACCTTATAATATATTAGGTTTAAAGCGATGGTCGATGTCTCTTTAACTTAGTAACATAATGCAATTGTGAATATTTATGATTATTCATGAAAACATCTAACTTATTTTGGATGTAAAAATTTGAACTTTTACTTCTTTTAATCCCCACCCCATTAACAGATTAACAACCACTACCTAGATTATGTGGTTACCCCACCTTTTTTCTCGAAATAAAACAATAATTGTTAATTAGAAGTGTAGAACCCCGTGGATATCCTAGATTTGTCGTACATTTTTTTTTAACTATTATGCTATTTTGTACATTTCCAGCGACAAGAACGTTGCAGATAACGGGCCAATTGATGTCAACGCAGGTACCGTCAAGTATTCACTGGATTCACAGGAAAACTCGCATCAAACTTGGAGAGCAGCTTTACCGTGGAACATTGATCCAAAGAAGAAATTACCTAATTACTTCACCTCTTATTCTATGATGAATGATACTGACCGTCAGCGTTATCGCAAAAGTAGCTTTGTCTTCGTCCATGTGCCAAAATCAGGAGGAAGCACACTTGCACATTGTTTTGAGTCCGTTTACAAAAAGATGAACAGATTTAAAGATTTTAGGGTTTTTATTGGTGAAAATGTCCAAGAAACGTTTAAAGGCAAGAACATTAAAGCAAGGACAAAACTAGGAATTTATACTGGGGAATTTGCTTTCCGTTTGTGCGATTACAAAGATGGGCAACCTTGCGGATATTTCCTGTTATTACGTGACCCATACGAGCGCATAATCTCTGGCTACACTTATTGCAAACACCACGCTGATCACACGCCTCCAAAATGCGCGCTTAAACCTTCAAACATGACTGTAGTTGAGTGGGCGTTGATGCAAGGAAGTTACGCGTTTCGTCAGCTTGTCATGGATTCTAACGTCTGTACTAGTACTTATGATAGAGAATTTGATTTTGAAAAATTAATCAAAGTTTCTAAACGCATATTAACAATGGGTCGTCCGCCATGCTGGATGAAATTACAGGCTATATTAGATGAAAAACTAACACCAAATATGAAAGATGAGTTGCTTCAGTACCTGTTGCGCCACGTGGAAAAGTGGTTTGCTGTTGTTGGCGTTCTAGACAATTTAATGGACGCATATCAGTCACTATCTGCGTCTTTCGACCTGCAGGTGATTCCAACTTGTACAAATCTTCATAGCAATAAAGGCAAATATAATAAAGAGGATGAAACAAGACTGAAAAATGACTACCGACAACAACTACAAAACGACCCACGTGTTGCAGAGGCTCTTCACGCGGATATTGTGTTGTATAAGCGGGTTAAAGATATCTCAGAATTACAGTCAAAGATCAGAAAATTAATATCTAACTAAAACTAAGATATAGAGCTGTAGAGTGCGCTCATGAACTTTGTTACGTGAGGACAACTGGAAATGATTTTCTGAAACGACATCTCCTTATGCGCGCGGCGTATTCAGTTAGCGGAAGGAGAACATTTGCCCTCAAGAATAGATGAAATGTTGAAAGTGATTATGAAATTATTTTCTTTCCGTATTCAATCGGTTATTGTCAAATCGTAAAGACGAAACATATATCATATCGGACCGCAAATTTTCCACTAAAACTCTTGATACCGACTGAAAATTGGTTTTTATGTTCGCTTTTAAACCTCATCTCGACCACCATTTTAGCAGGCTGGACACGCTTCCATCCTGCCTAATGTTGGGAGACAACAAGTATGGAATGCTACTGACGTATTTCTCATATTAGATCTTTTCGACCACCCCTCTATTTAAAGGCTGAGTTCAGTGGTCAAGCAGTCAAGACGGTTTATAAAAAAAAAGATTAAAAAAAGAAGTGAAGACCCATGACTTTATACTAGGTGTTTCCCTTCTTGTGAAGACTGCTGTGTTGGGTATATGCTCCCACCATCGTATGCCACAGTTGCGTCTCAGGCATCTCATATGAAAGGCCTCTAATTGTCGAGTGTGGCGTCGGTAAAGAGTCCATGTTTCGCACCCATATAGAAAAGATGATTGAACAACAGCTCTGTAGATTTTAATTTGCTTTTTCAGTCTGATGCCATGATTGTTCCAAAGGCGATTTGAGATGCTGCCGAATGCAGAGCTGGCTTTAGCAATTCTATGAACTAGTTCATCATCAAGAGTAGCGTTATATGACGGTGATTGCATATCTTTACATAAGAAGATATTACTTCATCGTAGTAAGCCGGTGTGGTTTCATGATTTCATAGCATATATGCATTGATCACATTCAATATAACCGCAATCCCCACATCAATAATTTGAGGTCTCATACGGCCATGTAACCTCTGCTTGACCGTGCTTTACATGCAACCGTCGTCGATTCCAATGCATGGGCCTGTTGTTAGGTTGGCATTCTAAGATGCTATAACAGAAAACTCGTTACAAGCGCTTCTAATTGAGCAGGGGATCAATATCAATGTGGCATGATCTTAATTAACAAAATCACTGTAACATTGTGTCCTTAATCGAAAAATTTCAGTTTGTTGGATTCTGAATCTACTATTTCGCATATTTGTTACATACTACAATTTTTTTCAGCATGTTGTTCCTTTTATTACCCTCTATCAGTCTATGACGTAATTATATACGATAAACATGGTACACAATTTAGACTTGCATGTTGAGTATGAACTCTTGCAAATCAAGTCTGTGATGCTTGACAAGATTTTAGGTTCATTAATGTTTTGGTCACGGTGCACAAACAATGATTGGGTAAGGAAGTATAAAAAAATATAAATTATATAAAAAAATAGTAATAATAATCACTATCCATTTATAACTATATCTTAGTTAAGTTTAATCCATCCAAGCCATTAGGTTCGGCGACGACGAGTGCACACACAATTACAATGACGGGGTCGTCGCCTGCGTATTAGGTTATGATAGTAACAATGCTATCATAAAACGCTTAATACGACCCAGACGAGAACACAGGAAGGACGTACGGACAGACATAACATCGACAACCAAGTCAATGTCCACGGCCTTTGATAACCAGTTGTGGTGCACTGGCGTCCATTAGGTTCATAAGACCAGTGCTTATATGCCCGGTTTCATGCATGGCGAAACGAATGAGAGCTCATGACTCCTCAGCAATGCTGGTACTAATTTACATCTGAATGGGTTGGAGCAAGTAGACTAAACAGGTAAAGTGTCTTGTATTGATCAAGGGCACAATGCAGCGCCCGCGACGGGAATCGAACCCGGTACCTTCTGCATACGTGCATGACTCCTTAACCATTGAGCCACTGCATCTTTAACTATATCTTTCGTGTAAATGATTTTATTTCAAATTTAAAAAAGGTCAAAATTTAAAAAGAAGGAGTTTTGTATCTGTTTACCTATTATTCGCTTTTCAGTGAAATTTGATCTGTTGATCTTCAGGCTTTTAAAAGACCCAGACTTACTAGATATTCTGAATTGCATCTAATTCCCTCGCCAAACTACAAAAGTTCGTTAATACCCTTGTTCTTAATATCAAAATAAATTATAAACTGAGATTTCCTGAGATTCAAGGGCAAATTATTTTATACGTTGTGCATTTGAAAAACATGTAATTAGTGTTTTCTAGTCTATATTATTAATATTCTGGGAGATTAACGGAATATTCTCAGCATCGTGATTGGGTCATAAAGGACCATCTGAATCTGAATCTGAATCGGTTAAATCGGCAAAAATCCTTCAAGAGGACATAAACGCCAACCGAGCGTAAAAAGAGTAAAAAATATATAAAGAAAACTAGTTAGCAATACAAGTGTTAGTAAGTTTAGCTTTAAAACAATTGAGACTTGGTGCATGTACAATGTTTGACGGTAAAGCATTTCAATCCTTTAGTGTGTGGGGAGGTATGAAATGTGGGACATAGAAATTTAACTTTGGTCGTAAGGCCAAATTGTGAATTGATTTTGGACGTCAGTTGCAAAGTTTGGTCGGTAAGAACAAAAAGGAACACAATCACAATTTAGTCGTTTCCATTAAGAAGATGTTTCCTAAGAAAAGAGTAATGTGACTTTTCGACTCAATCAACATTGATGACTGCATCATTCATTCGTCGGCGTTGCTTCAGTACTGTAACGTGTTCAAATTGTCGTAAATTAACTATTGTCATTCACTTAGGATATTGTGGAAAAACATACAAAGAAAGAAATGGTATTCATTCTACGTATTTTTCAAACACGTTCATTGCTATCTTATATACAAATAACATAAAAGATATGTTGGTTTACATGGGCTTTATGAAATATAAGATTTTTTTTTTTTTTTGGGGGTGACTATTATGATTGATGCAGGATACATCATATTGTTCAGTAGGCTAAAAATCAGTAAATCTTCTTTTCTTCTTCATCTTCTTCTTCTTCTTCTTCTCCTTCTTCTTCTTCTTCTTCTTCTTCTTCTTCTTCTTCTTCTTCTTCTTCTTCTTCTTCTTCTTCTTCTTCTTCTTCTTCTTCTTCTTCTTCTTCTTCTTCTTCTTCTTCTTCTTCTTCTTCTTCTTCTTCTTCTTCTTCTTCTTCTTCTTCTTCTTCTTCTTCTTCTTCTTCTTCTTCTTCTTCTTCTTCTTTTCTTCAAATTCTTCTTCTTCTTCTTCTTCAAATTCTTCTTCAAATTCTTCTTCAAATCTTCTTCTTCAAATTCTTCTTCTTTCAAATTCTTCTTCAAATTCTTCTTCAAATCCTTCTTCTTCAAATTCTTCTTCTTCATCTTCAAATTTTTCTTTGAATTCTTCATCTTCAAATTCTTCGTCTTCTTCTTCTTCAAATTCTTCTGATAATTCATAGACCAGAAAAACCCATGAATAAGACGCATGCTTATGGGCGCAGTAGAATATATATTTTAACGTGCTATTTTCATGTATGATATTGGCCGAATTTTGGCCGTTTTTCAAACACTTTTGGCCGATTTGGCCGATTGGCCGTAAGCCATGCGATGGATTAGCCATGAAGCTCTTTGCATCTGCTTGCACTGAAATATACAGCGGGCAAATGGACGAAGGCAATCGTGGGAATGGAAATGTTGGGTTGGAAACTGATGCAAAGTGTCAAACGGTTGATATAACAGCATCTCTACATTCTGATTTCTTTTTCAAGAGAACTATTTTCTGTCCAGTGTTGGTTTGATGAATTATGTTTAGCCAGTGGTTATAATTTACATTACAAAGAGGACATTAAACAAATATTTCTCCCTCTTAAATAAGTAAAATTACACCTTAGTGTAGCCATTGCTCATGCAAAGGTTCTACAACAGTCTATGGCCAAATACCCAATTACACGTATTGACGTCCACACTTTTTTAGTTCCAGCTGGCAATATGCCAAAAACATTTTGGTTCGTTTAAATTTTCTAAGAAAGTTTATTATCGGATTTATGAATAGTGCTGAATATAATGGTAACTAATGGAAAAATGTATTCTCTTTTCAGCATTAGAATCTTACTTCTATAACTCCAGCAGTAGATGATAAACACATATTCCGAGTCATACCAATTTTTCTACACAG
The DNA here is from genome assembly GCA_020152595.1 of Chiridota heheva. Classification (NCBI taxonomy): domain Eukaryota; kingdom Metazoa; phylum Echinodermata; class Holothuroidea; order Apodida; family Chiridotidae; genus Chiridota; species Chiridota heheva. The sequence goes on from JAIGNY010000703.1 coordinate 508,675, forward strand.
GGCAAATTCTATGCACAGGCATGCAAAACCATGCACAGGCATGCAAAACCATATATTCAGGAATTAATAAAACATATACACAGATCGTGGATCATCTGGAACCGAATTTGGTGATGGGCACAGATTGCTTGCGTTTGATCATATCCAAGACTTGGTCACTTTAGCCTTAAAAACAAAGGAATCTAAGGCTCGATCTTTAGTTTGGAACCTCCTAATACAAGGGACAATAGATGCTACTGATTACTGTGAGTTTGGAAAACATTACACAAATTCGCAAAGGACGAATTATTATAGCCGACTTTACAGTTTAAAGAAGTGAATACTTTGGAGTTGACACAATTATTGACCGAAGATAAATATACAAAAACTACACTTGTGGGGTATTTGTTCTCGATCAGGTGCCACGGAAGATATGTTCTTGGATTTACAACCCAACACGATATCGTACTACTGTTAATTGACCATTTATGATTGTTTTCATATCCTTAATAATTTATCTTTTCGAGTTTTACTTAGAATCGATTTTCCGTGCCTCATTATGTTTTATTCAGTACATGACGGCTGGTTTTTTATAAGTTTTTTCCATATGTGTATTCATGTGCAATATTATTAAATTGTAATAATAATCATCATTATATTCGGAATAAAGTCAATACCTCTCGCCAGAGAGGACATCAATCATTTATTCGCATGTTATTTACCTAATGATGTTGGTACTGCTTTGCAGCTGAGTAAAAAATAGCAAGTGGAATAAAGTGTCTTGCACACAAATATAGATCACTGGATTGATTGATAGAGAAATTGAGATAAATCATTCATCTAAAACGGAGAATCTTTGTTTTAGTCCTTGGATTTAGAGGATTTCAGTTTACCTGGAGGCCGACGTGATGACATTGCATTCAACAAATGCTGACTACTTGATACCTTTTCATTAACTTTGCTGATTACTTGGTACCTTTTTCATTTTCATTATATATATCTAAAATTATATTTGTAACTAATTTTCCAAAACGGAACAAAGATTACAAAAATAATAAAACTTATTGCCTAGTAGAAAAAGAAAATGGGTGTCAAAGAATTGAATCAAATTCCTCAATCAAGACAAATCATATGACGTGAATTCAAACAGAATGACAGCCTCTTGTGGTAAAACTTTGTGTTGATACATCAGAAACAAACAAAGTCTCTAGGTGCTATTTTTGACACTTGTTATCCATTAGTATATACTCTTATACTCTATATGAATTAGGTTATAAACAATTTCAAAAAAATACAATTCGAAATAACTTTTGCAAACTTTTCTCTAAATCTGCTAAGGTTTCGAAGTAAAGTCCTTGGGTTGTTCACTGGTGTTTCTTCCCTCAATCTCCACCCCATAAACATATCCGACCCTTATTATGTGCGCTGCCCAACCCAATTTTGAAATAAAATCAACCCCCTGAAAATCGTTTTCTTTCAAACGGCAACAGCGATGTAGATATTAAACCTATTGATATCAACGCGGCTATCAAAAAATATTCACTAGATTCAGGAAAAAAAACTCGCATCAAACTTGAAGAGTAGCTTTACCATAAAACAGTGATCTAAAGAAGTATTTGACCCATTACTTCCTCTCAGTCTTATTCTATGATGACTGATACTAACCGTCAGCGTTATCGCAAAAGTAACTTTGTTTTCACCCATGTGCCAAATTCAGGCACATGCACATTGTTTGGAGTCTGTTTACAAAATGATGAGCAGATTAGATAGATTTTAGTTCTTTCATTGGCGATTATTACAATGAACCGTTTATAGATCAAAACATGAAGGGAAGTGCATACTGCAGTGGGGGATTAACATTCTGGTTGTGTGATTGCAAAGATACGCAACATTGCGGCTATTCCGTGTTATTATGTCATCCATATACGAGCGAATAAACTCTTGACTTCATGTATTAGAAATATTACGTTGATTATACACGTATCCAAGATGCGCACTTAAACTTTCGACCATAACTGTTGTGAAGTTACGCGTTTCGTCAGAGTCTGTACTGGTATTTATGATACTGATCTTAATTTTGAAAAGTTAATCAAAGCTCCTAAAAACATATCAACAGGAGCCGTCCGCCATTCTCAGCTGGATCAATTTCAGGCTTTGATAGATAGAAAACTAACAAAAAATATGCAAAATGAGTTACTTCCGTACTTGTCGCGCCACGTGCAACAGTGGTTTGCTGTTGTTGGTGTTCTAGACAATTTATTGGGCTCATGTCATTCACTTTCTTGATCTTTCGACCTGCAGGTGATTTCAACTTCTACAAATCTTCATAGCAATAAAGGCAAATATGATAAAGAGAATGAACAAGCCTAAAAAACGACAACCGATAACAACTGCAAAATGACCAACGTGTCGCCGATGCGCTTCACGCGGATATTGTGTTGTATGAGCGGGTTAAAGAGATCTCAGAGTCACAGTTAGAGATCAGTAAGTTAATTTCCAACCAAATCTTAGACGGAACGTCCGAAAGAGCGCTAATGAAGAACGTGGCGCCAGGCGCAAATTATAGCCCCGTCGGTAGCAATATGGCGGCGACGTATTTTCTTAACGCATGGGAAAACCTTGGCCTTATATTTTCTTGAATAAATGAAATTTTGGAACGGATTATGAAACTCTTTTCCCCTGTATTTGATCTATTTATCGCCAATTGTCAAAATCTTTTAGTTGGATCAAAAATCTACCATTTAGAAACAAAACCTTTCCACTAAAATGACTTTTAATCAGAGCTCGGACCAACATTTCTGCACTCGGGCCAACTTTTACTCTAATTAATTTTATTTTATCTACTTTTGTGCATAAACACACTATCCATAGACCATTAATGTGAATGTTTTCCCCTCTTCCTGCTCAAATTGGACACGCTACTGCCCCTTCTTGGTAATTTGTTTAAGAAAAATAAGTATTGAATGTCAAGTTAATGACATATTTCGCAACTTTTAGATCATTTGACCTCCCCATCTATCCAAAGAATAAGTTAAGTGGTCAAGCAGGCTCATCTTATATGAAATAAAACAAAATAAAGCATTCAAAAATCATTTCTATAAAAAACACTGACTGAAATCAGATTCCTTAAGGTCTAAACATGTTCCATTATATTTTTGCTTTAGATTTTGGTGCTTAAAACTCAAACTCTTGCAAAAAATATTTGGAATATATATATATATATTTTTTAGTTTATATTCTTTAAAATACATTCTCAACTTTGAAGAAAATGGGATAATGGCGACAGCCTCTTATAGTAGACTCTCCACACCAGTCATTTCTACAGAAATGAAACAGAACTTAAAACAATACAAATTTACTTAGCGGGATAAGATATTGAAGTAGTTTTGTCCCCCATTTTAATTTTCTTGAAAGTCCTCTTTCATATACGGTGAACATGCTCGACCACTGAACAACTCTCTCGGTTATTGGATTTCTTTCAATTTTTCTAATCAAATGTTCTGGATTTACGATAATCTTTTTGGTCCCAACTTATTTTCATGGTCTTTGTTCCTAAACCGTTTCATCCTGAGCTGGTTGACAACATCAATTCGTGATTCCGAAATTACACAGTCGGCTATATTGTAGCCTATATTTCCTCATCTACAATCATGGGCAAAAGGATCGCGTGGTATTCTGCAAATAAGCCCTTAACACAATGAACGCGTTAACGTTGTTTTCGTGTAACTGACATGTACATTCATCTTGAATGGTATCAAGCAAATTGTTCAGTCTAGGCCATCTTGAATATTGTTATCATAGAATCATTTCTTAAATTTTGTTTAGTTTCTTTTGACTTAATGCTGAGCCCCTAAAAAATTTAAATTAAAAATATAAGGATAATGTTTTTGTTCCAGAAAATCTTACTTTCAGATTTGCGATGTTTTAGAAAAAAAAAAAAAAAAAAACATATTCAAGGTAGGCATATTTGCGGTTTGCAATTTTTCCCCCCATGATGATGGCAAGAGACAGACAGAAAACTAGAGTGTTTCCATTAGCATAACATAACAAGATTACGGGCTAAGAAGGGTTAGTCACTCCATAAAAAAACCCAAACTAACACCACCACCTCCCAAAAAAAAAATCAAAAAATCAAAGGCGTCCAGAGTTAGTAAAGAACTTATCAATGTTGTCTTTGAAATTGTGAACAAAATTGGAGCTAACTACCTTCTCAGGCAAAACAATCCACTCATTTATAACTCTTTGCGAAAAGCTAAAAGGCCGATTATCTATCCGTGAGAACTCTTTGGTCAACTTCAAACTGTTACCACGTGTTACATGAGGATTAGCTGAAACATGCAAGAAATAACAGAAAGTTAAAGCATCACTACCAGATAAGAATTAAAAACCTGAACCATATTGCCACGTACTCTTCTTAACTCAAGCGTGGTCAAACCAAGAATTTGCAGCCTAGATTCATACAAGAGACTCCTTACCTTGGGAATAAGTCTAGTGGCTCTTCGCTGAAAATGAACTTCTCCTTCTCATAAAAGGGACTCCACGCCTGAATAGCATACTCAAGATGAGGCCTGACTAACTGCTTATACAAATTAACAACAACCTCTCTACCAAGAAAACAAAAAAATCTTCTAATCAAACCAAGCATCCTATTTGCCCTTGCAGCTGCTAAAGCACACTGTTTATAAGGCCTCAGATTACTAGTGATGACAACACCTAGATCCCTTTCTTGATCAACACAACCAAGATTTGAACCATTCATACAGTAATCAAAAGCCAAATTGCTCTGACCAAAATGAACATCTTTGCATTTATCAACATTGAATGACATCTGCTATGTTTAAGACCAAAAACTAACTTATTCAGATCAGTTTGTAAAAGCGAAGAATCCCTAGCATCATCAACAATCATGTACAGCTTAGTGTCATCAGCAAATTTACAAATCCTGGAGCCAAAGGAAACATCAATATCATTAATGAAGATTAAGAAAAGAAGCGGACCCAATACAGAACCTTGAGGAATACCACTTGTAACCATCTTCCATGGAGATACTTTACCATTAACAAGAACTCTTTGTGACTTGTCAACTAACCAAGAATATATCCAACTGGCACAGTTTCCCTCCACACCAAGCGCTCTTGCTTTCTTCATAAGCCTTCTCAATGGAACCTTAACAAATGCTTTTTGGAAATCTAAATAGATATCATCCGCATTATAACTAGAATCAACTATACTTTAGTAACATCATCAAGAAAATCCAATAAATTAGAAACACAAGACCTCTTAGGTAAGAACCCATGCTGGGTCAAATTCAACAAACCATTGACCAGTAAATGATCTAGAACAACATCCTTAACAATGGACTCCATGACTTTGCACACAAAACTAGTAAGACTCACTGGCCTATAGTTACAAGGCTAACTGTGGTCACCCTTTTTAAAAATAGGAGTGTCATTAGACATTCTCCAATCACTAGGAACAACACCAACATCAAAGCACTTTGAAAAAATAATACTCAGGCGAACAGAAAGAACATCAAGAGAACACTTACGTAAGACAGCAGGATGTATACCACCTAGACCGGGTGCTTTATTTGAATTCAAACCCTTCAAATTCTTAGACACAACATCAACTGAAAAATCAACATTCTTAATGGATACTGGAGAGTGCACACTAAGATAATCCACAACATCATCAGCAGGGGATTCCTTAGCAAAAACAGACACAAAGTATAGTCATTCAAAACCTCAGCCATATTAACACCGTCATTACCCTGAAGGGGACCAACAACCTCCTTGGATTTTTGCTTTGAGCAAACATAAGAATGAAACGACTTGGGAGTAATCTTAACCTCTTTGGACAAACGTTTTTTAGAAAGCACTTTAGTATCCATTATCAAACCCTTTGTGAACTTTTCATGATCCTTATACCTAGCAACACCCACTGTGTTAATAACAACGCCATGATTTCTTCTTTTTCTGAACAACCTGCAAATTCTCCCGAGACATCCACATTAGCCGAAGACGCCTACAGACTTTCTTTAATGGAACAAACCTATTTACACCCTCCAAAACTATAGTTCGGAAAATATCCCATGCTTTAAAAGGATCTAAGTCACGGAGCAAAGAAGTCCAATCGAATGATAAATTACCCTGAAGTGCAGAAAAGTCAGCATTCTTAAAATCTAAAACCGGTTTATTAGCTGTAGAAGCCTTTGTGAAACAATACAGAGCAAAACTAATGTGGTCATGATCACTATACCCTACCTTGCCGCTACTTAGCATATTTCTAACCATACTTTCTTCACTCCTGAAAATCAAATCAAGACAATTACTTCCACACGTGGGAAACAACACATGCTGGGTGAAAAACAGTCAAATACATCTTCCAAAAAATCTTTACCATGTGAACCACGAGTACAAAGATTCCAATCAATGTCTGGAAAATTGAAGTCCTCAAAAACAATAACCCTCCTAGAAGCAATTTTCCTAAAGCAGTCAAGCAATTTCTAAAAGCTCTCAGGACTAGAATTTGGTGATCTATACACAACACCAACAACCACTGAACTACCAACATCGCCATCAACAATAAGTTTATACCACAGACAATTTGAAAAACCAAAAGAAAACTGAGCAGTCCTATCTATACAATTAAAACTGTCTTTCACAAACAATAAATGCCACCTCCTCTACCATTGAGAGTATCTAACCTGTATCTAACCTGTCTTGCTTAAAAACTGAGTTACCTATGTACCTCTGAATCACTAATTTCACTATAAATCTAACTCCTAGTAATACCAATTATATCAGGTATACTAATTGAAACTTCAGCCAGAAGCTCATCACGCTTATTTAAAATGCTACAAACATTTAAAAACATAATCTTAAATCTATCACTAGAACAATCCCTATTCACAGAAACATGCCTGACTGGTGGGTTTAAACTCTCACCCGTGATTAGTTTAAAGGACTCAGATCCTTCATCGCCCTATTGACACCTAGCATTAACCTTTTCAACGAAACAACTACAAGCAGAAAGTCTCAAATCCAAAGCCTTTAGCCTTGTACACTTTGAACAGGCAAATAAAAAACTATCAACCGAAGCTTCCTCAAAACTACATGTCACACCGGACTCCTGGAAATTAATCCACATATTACAGCTTTCACAGCAAATCAAACTCTCCATAACCATACAATATGAATAAAAGAAGCAGAAACCACAAGCAACATCCTAAAAGAGGAACAATAAGTCCAACAATACTTAAAGAAATACCTTAACTTCAACACACAATATACTAGCTTACACTGAACACATAAGCCCATACACTTAAATTCAAAAAATAACAAAGCCTAACACAACAATACCAAAACCTAGCTTACAACAATTGTAAGGCCTAGACTAGCTTACAACAACAGCAACAAAGTGTGTAATAGGATACAGTTAGTATACCACACAAACCAGCAAAAAAAGAAGGTTTTTTCGATGTTTGCATCCTCATGTATGGGACATGTTTTTCGGAATTGAAGGTTTAAGGTATTTATCAAGAGATGACGATTGCTTTTACATTTTAGCAGGCTGAGACAATTCAATATTTTTGTATAAAGGAAATTTTCTGGATCTTTCAGAAACCAGTTACAGCATGCATGGTTAGGTTAGAATGCTCAGTTTTGCGATTTTAAGTATTGTGTACAGTAGTAGTAGGCCTAGGCATAATGTTGAATGTAACATTAGGCCAGAATGTAATAGTGTGGCCCAAATTGTAGGTTTATTCCAAATTTCTCATGATACAGTCTTGAGACCCTTGCACACCAGATGCGACTGTGTGACATGACACATTTTTATTAGAAATCATAAACTGATATCTCTGTAACAAGGCTGTAAGGTCATAATTTTTACCTGATTATTTTAGAGCTGTGAGCGTTTAGGGATTTTAGTAAACATGTGCATGCTAAAAAAAGCAAGCGTGTGTTGTTCACACGCGTTTAATACCGTTATTTTCGGAAATACAACAAAATTGCTCCAAATTTACGATGCTAGGTAAAAACAATCGCGCAACCAGTATGGCAAAAGTAATGACTCCATTGCCCAAATAGACGCTGGAATTTTGTTTTCCAAATCGTAAAACGTTTACTTCTTCAGTATAAATCATCATTTTTATGGAAAATGTGCATGGAATTTAAGTTTGTTAATCGTATTCAATGCCATTTCAACTCCTTTCAATGTCATTTCAACTCAACATTGCGTAACCTTTTTTTACCGTACTCGCTAAGGCTTTCAAAGTTTCACTGTGAAAATCATGCATACCATGATACCTTGTCGTAAAACATTCAAAACTACGCCACTATCCCGAAAGTTCGGAAATATCAGTCCCGTCGAAAAAATGGCCGCCATCTTTGCGAAGCACCTAGAATTTCATCTCTGTCAAAACTTTTTTATGTTTGTTTATTTTGCAATATTTTTTCTTTCTTGCAAAATTTATTTTGACTCATCAGGTAATATCTACATGTAAATGTACTGATGTCACGAATTAAGTATTTTGGCTGTGTTTGCTGGTCGATTTAACGGGTTGTAAAATGGGCCTTGATTGGGGGGGATTTAAAGCCTTATTATGGCCTATTGTTAGTTTCACTGTTGCACTGCTGCACATTCGCGGTGCGTTTCACAAGTTAGCCTATCAGATTTTTGCGAAATCAAAGGGCAAAATATCCCCATTTATAAGTGATTACTGCGCATTTCTGATTCTCACATTTAAAAAGGATAACGCTAGTAGGGTTTACAGTTTGTAAAAAGTCATTGATTGGAATTTTGTGAGCCGAATGTGTGTGTGATTTAAATCATGCATGATCATATTGTTTTCAAGGGCAAGACTGACTATGAAAAAGAATTACTTGCAATGAAGTATTTAGAAAACGTTTACAAGGATTTGCAAGCGTGTAGCGTGTACACGCTAAATGGTCACAGCTCCAGAATATTTATTGGATGAGGCATAATTAAAATTCGCTGTTCCTGAAATAACGATGAGATTTTTATGCCAAGTTATGGCAGTATTTGCTCCACATTGGACATTTTGATGCATAAATTTGTGGTAAATTTGTTTCTGCCAGCCTGATTTTTCTATCTGTATTATTCAAATGCTATAGCAGAAATCTGTGTTGCTGTAAGAAAAATTGAGTAGAAATAATATTTCCATTTCAATTTTTGTAATATATTTCGAGGTTTCTTTTTTTTCTCAATAAAATTGTGTGGAGTCACGCTTGGCGACTGCTACGACCTTTAGACCTATGTATTGCATCCACTTCTATTAGGCTGGGTTCTCTTAAAATCTATGATGTAAAGAAACAAAGGATTAAGAGCATCTTCTCAAAATAGATTAATTAAAAATAATTCAATGCGATCAGATGAAAACAAATGTTTAAGTGACATACTGAAATACTGTAGATTCTAAATTTTAAAAACACTTAACCAAAACCAAAAGGTTTCGTGGTTCCGATGCTTTTTCATGCTGATTGATTTTGTATTAGCTGTTATGTCATTGCATATCATGAAATATTTGAGATATCGTATTTACAAGCTCTTTCAACAAAATCATATTAAGCCCCACCCACTATGCATATTAATGAAATTTCTTTTAATGAACACTTACAAACGAGCTAAAATCATAATATGAAACAAAACAGACATGTGATTATTAAAATATAAGCATTTCATAATTTTCACATTAAGCCCCGCCCACTAATTACCATGTATGACATCACCCAAAACAATAGGGCACTTCTACAGACCATGGACTATCTGTGTATCACATAGTCCATAGAGCATTTCATTTTTTTTTTATTAAGCCTCACCCACTCAATAATATGCATGATATCACCACCAAAAACAATAGGGCGCATCTGCAGACCATGTGCTATCTGTATATGTAATATGACATGAATCCAGTTTGCCGTTCTTGAAATACCATGCTTACAAGCTCTTTTCAACAAAATCATGTTAAGCCCCGCCCACATATTAATGAATATGATAATTGGCTTCACTGATAAATTTAGACATTTGAGAGCTCTGAACTCTGTCCTCTTTAACTCCAAAATTACTCCTCCTGGGCAAACATACTACAAATTATTTAATTTTGAAGTTTCTGTTATCAATATCCTGCCATTCCTTGCAGTTTACATACTGTACTCCCATTATCTGAGAGCCCCTTTTATCATCTTTACAATTTTCTATGAATAACCTTTTCTGATCTTTCATGGAACTGTGTTTTCTATATGGGTCAAAGTGCCATTTCTTGATTAAAATAATGGTTTTGTTTGTTAGTACATAATAACTTCATGATATCAATCACCTTCACTTCAGTTACTCTATCTGTTTGACGATATTCATTACGAGTGTGTTTTAGTTCTATATACAAGTTCATGATGTAAAAAAACGTTGAATTTATTAATATGCGTAGTGGGTGGGGCTTAGTATGGTTTTGTTAAAAAGAGCTTGTGAACACAGTATCTCAAGAACGGTAAACTTATATTTGGTACACAGATAGCCCATGGTCTGTTTATGTGCCCTATTTTTTCTGATGATATCATGCGTATTAATAAGTGGGCGGGGCTTAAAGTGAAAATATTAAAATAGTGATAAATGAGCAACTGCATATCCGTTTTGCATCATATTGGGCATGGTAATTTTGTTGGTTATTGTATACATGCTTATGTTATCTGCAGATGTCATTAATATGCATGGTGGGCGACGCTTAATGTGAAAGTGCTGTATCTCATGAACTATATACCAGATTTATGCTATGTCAGGTACACAGATGGGTCATGGTCTGTACATACAGCATGTTCCAATGTTGTGGCAGTGACGTAATGAATATTAATGAGTAGGTGGCTTAGGTGGGGCTTACTGACAAATTCTTGAAATATAATAAATGAGCAACCTTTGTTGCATCATGCGTGCTATGGCAGTGATGCGTTATGAATGTAATAGTCACGCGATCATGTCGTCTGCTAGATATGCAAATCATTTTTTCTTGCGTTCATCTGAAAAGAAGTAACAATTTGTGTCATGGGTCAGTTTTCTCGAAGAGTATCGCGACATACCAATATATCGCGTAATTTTTTCTCTACGATAATCGATACATAATAGAAACATGTCGTGACAGCACTAATAAATAACACTAGTAAAATTAATACAGTAAAACAAAATAGCACTGTAAAATATAGTAAAAGTAAAATATTTAAACAGTAAGAGAACACCAATTTTGATTATAAATTGAAAAGAATCCCGAAAAATTCCTTGTTACAAGCGGAAAATGGCACTGGTTGAATTAATTTTCTATTAAATATTGCTGTTAATTAGAAAATCACCCACAATTTTGGAAAAATATTGCCAAATAATCCTACCAAATTTCCAAATTAATACAGAGCAGCAAAGATATGTGTTCTTTTTTGGTTAGTTTCTTGGTAAAAATGATGGACAGGTGCAGTAGAAAATAACTTACTAATGCTTTAAAATTAATAAAAAACCTTGCTATATAAGTCAAAATTGGCTAAGAAATGACCATTCCTATTGGCTTTTAGATTTTCAAATCTTGATATTCAATTAATGAACACACAATTACAATGAATGGGTCACTACCTTCGCAGGCCAACGATGGCAAATGCCATACTTGTAATGCAATATCACTTTTAGTCTAAGTATTTTCCGATTTTAACTCCCAACTAGGAAGAAAGCGTATATCCGGGAAGGAGAAAGCTTCTAAGGTGGCAGTTTCCTCCGTTTCTCCAGGAATTTTCTTCATTTTTGGGAACAAATATTTGATTTTAGAGTGGCAAATGGAAAATGTTGCCAATGTTTTACAATAATTTTACAAAATTTCCCTTCAAAAATATCAATTTCAGTCTAAAAATCCAGCTACTTAATTTTAGTCTAAAAATCTAAAAAAACAGCTTATAACCAAGAAAGTCTAATCCTCTCAGGGAGGCACTTTTGTTTTCATATTATTATTATTATCATTATTAGTCAGCTATCTATATAGCACCTTTTGCCAGGACCTTAAAGCGCTGGATGTAATTAGCCACCTAATAAGTTCCCTTGCAGCCAGACTGCCAGACGAATCCGCGCAGAGGATTTTGGACTTGACTGGCGATAAGGTGGGATAAGACAGGATAATGATGGGATAAGACGTTAAGTGGATAAACACCGCGTTTTCACGCTTCTTTTCTCAAATAGTGTTCAGAGAACCAGGCAGGGTGTGACTGTCCTATCATGGCGACCAACGGCTTAATGTCCGAATGACGGCGAGCGCCATTCAACCATTACCACTCTCCTCAACAACTGAATGGGATATGTTAATTTGAGTTTGTCAGTAAATCTGATATTTTACACTCCCCATTTAAAATACTAAGGCATCTGAACTTCACTTTCTCTCTGGTGTCCGTCTCAAGCTCTCTCAATGCTGCATCTGGCTCAGTCTCCATCAGTGCAGCATCTTCAATGGTTCAATCCTTATGAAAACAAAATAGAAAAGAAGTAATCAATCTCCACCTCTTAATCACAAATACAAAATGTTTATAAAGTTGATGCTTTTGGATCCCTACAGTAGAAAATTGTAAAATGAATTATGAGATCAAATTAAACTAGAACGGTAAATGCCGTCATGGTGCGCATGCCCATGCAAATTGACACCCATATCATATGACCCGGCCAGTTATAAATATGGCATCTCACACTCAGTCCCAAATGGCATTCATGTCCCACATGGCATCCCACCCCATGCCCCACATGACATCCAATCCCATGCCTTGTCCCACATAGCATTCCACCATACAGTATGTCTCACATGGCATTCCACCAAATGTCCCACATGGCATCACATCCCATGTCCCTATGGCCTCCTACCCTATGTCCCACATACCCCATGTCACACTCTGTGTTACTCGTGGCATCCCACCCCATGTCCCACATGACATCCCATGCCACACATGACATCATATCCATAACATCCCATTCCATGACATCATGTCCATTCCACCATGGCATTCCACCATATATCCTACATAGCATTCCACCCTGTTCCACATGGCATCCCACCCCATGTTCCACATGGCATCCCACCCTATGTCCCACATGACATCCCATAGGCTCCATAAAAAGTCTCATCCTAGCTATCACAGTCTCTGATTGAGCATACTACGTATGAAAGTGTCATTTCATATAATAACTTATATGCAAATGAACTGTTGAATAAGAAAAAAAGCGGAATCAAGAAATGACATAGCCCCTTGGTGTATACCACATGATATATATTATATCATATGTCCCGCATGACCCCCATCCATGTCCCACATGGCATTCCTCCCTATGTCCATGCTGTCTATTCCTGTCACACTCCCTGACTGAGCATACTAAATAAAAAGTCTGGTCAGTTCATATACTGTAGCAACTTTATGCAAATGTCCACAATGATAAAGGCGGAGTTTAATAATCATGCCTGATACAGCCGTTGGTGCCCAATTATTTTAAAGAATTTTAAGAATTTTAAGTCTCCAGCGCTACGAGAGAGACGCTTGAAAATATCTGAAGAATGTTGAAAAATCATATCATTTTACAGCTCTCTTAAGGAAATATCAAATGTTTTGTAGACTCTTGATGGAAACTAGTCTTCAATCTTGTCTTCAGTGTTTTTGAAAAACTTTAACATTTTGTAAGGAAATTTTAACCTTCAATTAGAATATCTAAAGAAACTTTAACTTTTTCTGAGAAACTCTGAAAAAACTTTAACGTTTTCTGAGGATTTCTCAAGAAACTTTAAGATTTCTGAGGAAATCTCGAGAAAAACTGTGGACCGCCGGACGGCAGATTTATGCCTGTTGTACTCTTAATCGGGCCTAAGCCTCCTCATCAAGAAGCTCTAAATTCGGCGAATCAAAGCCAAATAAAGCCCCATTTATAGCTAATGAGTACGAATTTCAATCCCTGCCTTAAAAGGGATTTAGATCATTTGTTGATTGTATGTATGTAAAGTCTGAAATGAAATTGAGTGAAATTGAATGAAAGTTTTGCGTGTTTGAATGTTATTGATTTTCAATAATGGCAAGTGGCAATGGCAAGTGTGAATTGCGAATGTTTAAACTTTTCAGAGGAATAGACAACGTTTAATCGTGTAATCGTCACAGCCCTAATGTCAATCACACAAAATTGTTTTTTCTGGACTTATGGCACACTAATGTATAGGCAAACCAAAACCATACCAAAGGTAAGTGACAATATTTTACCCACAGGATTCTTGATTTGAATGTTTTAATGACTGAACGGGGAGGAAATAACAAATATATCAATTGTTGACTACATGACTTTCAATTTTGTATAAAACGCTGAGAGCCGAGCTAGGAATTGACCAATTTCTCAATACAAAATAGCCATCTTCTATGTTAAAACTTACTGCAATGAATTTTTTCTCATTTCAAACAATATTTACAAATTCCTTTATAAAATATATGTTAATTTTTCCACAAAGTTTTCAGAATTTGTACCAATTCCCATGTTTTCCTCTTTTTGTGGTTTGCCCCAAGAAAATAATGAAATGAAAACTTACCCTTTCTACCTGGATGACATACTTCAAGGCTTCCTCTGTTGTCTTGGACCTTTACATCCCTCCTCAGTGGTAATATTGGACTTCTGCTAATAATAAATTATGTTTTCAAATAGGAGAAGCTAAAAAGGGTGTTTTCAAAAAGAGACACTCTAAAACAATACATTTTATATAGGTACTTACTGCATGGGATATGTTGTGACAAGCAACACACAAACTTGAAAGAAAGTACAAACTTCAAAATGGCAGTGAAAGTTTTTTCTTAATATATCTTATGAAATCACAACTCTGGATGATGAGGTATGTACTACACAGTATGACTTTTAAGACTCTTCGCCATATTTTAACGAAAAATTGCAAATTGATCAAACACCTTGGAATTTTGGTTCAATGTTACATAAAAACATAGACTGTTATCTATAATCATACTGGGCAATTCTACAGTCTACATAATCAAAAGTGATTTTGCAACAGCTCAATTTACTTGCTGAATATTTGATTTTAGGTGTGTATTTCCTGGTTATAGTATTCCTATTTTTAAAATCTTATTTCAGCATGGAATGGATATAAGTACATATTTGGGATATTTATTCAAGTTTGTAATATTTCTTTTTATTGAAAGGTTAGCTTGGATTCAGCATTTGTATGCCCCCCCCCCCTTCTTGAAAAACAGTCTAGCTACGACATGGCACTGTAACCCAAACATTATAGAAATCCATTCTATTATACTCAGAAACTATTAATAAATGCATATGCCCACTGAATTGAAATTTCATACTTTTACCTCACATAAAGTCACTGGCCAAACTTGGTGGCGAGTACCACATTATATTATAATATTTCTACTCGCCACAATTATTTTTTGCTCGCCTATGCCGAGCGAGTAGACGAGTGCTTTTTGCAAGCCTTACATCAACCCATATTTGGTATTACAGTGCAATTGAGTTTTTGATTTAGTTTGAGACCAGTCTGCAATAAGTATGCAAAAGGAATGTTGACTGTACTTTCCAATATAAAAGTTGTTAAAACTATCAAGATCAAGAAATAAAAGCAATGACAGCAAAACATAATACATACCTTTAGCAATTCACCTCCTTTTTGAACTTGAGTCGTAAACCAGTAGGTGTAATCATTTCCTTGATAGTTTTTTCATCAAGAAGAATGAAGGTTTCCCTGCCGATCACATTTTCTGATACAATAGAAAATTAAAGAACACTTTATAAATATATAATGTTGTAAACAAGAAGACTTAACTTCATATTTGTTTCTTTAAAACAACTCAAACATTTCAATTATTTATAGGGTGGTACAATGTGGCCCATACCATTCTTCTGTTAGTAGGCCTACCGCTATTTTTATGTCTGTCCATTTTCTGTTTGCTGAGTTTCTGCTGACTAGTAATAAATCAAATAAAATGGCACTCTTAAAGAATTAAGAAGCTATCATATTTTAAATTAGTTTTGTATATAATTCACAAATTATAACGAATAGATTTCAGCCTACAGTATATGATACTTCTGTTTCTTCTGTTTTTGTTTGTGGCAGTGATATTTAGAAACAAGATAGAAATGATTTTTCGCTGACCCGAAAATAGGCCCAAATAGGCTATATCCAGCGCATAGCCAGGGGTGATGGGGAGGTCGCTCTCCCTCCCCACAAATAATTCAAAATAAATTAAAGAACCAACCTTTTCAAATGAGTTTTCGTTGACAGGGATTTTTATCATTTTATCATTTTCAATATGATTTTACATATTTACTTTGCTGATATATTAAGCAATTGAATACAATTTAGGCACCCTCTACTTCACAAAAACGCATAGCTTGAGCGGGTCCCTAGACCGATTGCCGAATGCGCAAAGCGTATACAGCTGGCAGATCGACCATCCCCAAAATTAAAGCCTGGCTAAGCCTTTGCCTATATCTTAGATTGTTGGTTCCGATGCTAATAGCATAAGAAACCTATGCAGTTATACTGGCGTGTGTATGTATGTATGTATGCATGTATGTATGTATGTATGCATGTATGTATGTATGTATGTATGTATGTATGTATGTATGTATGTATGTATGTATGTATGTATGTATGTATGTATGTATGTTGTATGTATGTATGTATGCATGTATGTATGTATGTATGTATGTATGCATGTATGTATGTATGTATGTATGTATGTATGTATGTATGTATGTATGTATGTATGTATGTATGTATGTATGTATGTATGTATGATGTATGCATGCATGCATGCATGCATGTGTGTATGTATGTATGTACGTATGTGTGTATGTGTGTATGTATGTATGTATGTATGTATGCATGCATGCATGCATGCCATATATACATACATACATATATACATACATACATATAAACATGCATGCATGCATAGTAGTAAGAGGCCACTATACAGGCCCGGACCAATCAGAAGCCAGCATGTCATGTGACTAATTTCTCATGAATATTCATAGATACCAATGCTGGCTTCTGATTGGGCCGGGCCTGTATAGCAGCCCCTGAGATTTTTCCTCTGGGTCATCGGATTGGTGCGGGCCTGTATAGAGGCCCCTGAGATTTTCCCTCTAAGTCATCGGATTGGTCGGGGTCTGTATATTGACCTCTGAGATTTTTATTCATTTGCATATACTTAATGCTAACTTCGGATTGGTCACTACCTGTATAGCGGCCCCTGAGATTTTCCCTCTGGGTTATCGGATTGCCGTCACAAGATAGTTTCGATTGTTTTGCAGAGTCTTTTTAACGAGGTGTATAGCTTTTCCTGACTGAGTGTGTCAGGTGATTGTAGGGTAAAAGTACCTGCCCCAACCAACGCAGGATACCGTAGGAGGCAAGCCATGGTAGCTCTTTTTCCTCCTTCCGCCCTCATTAGGGTTTCATCGGATCTTGAGTTACGAATGTTGGCATTCAGCAGTGTGGTCTAATTGAATCACCCGATTGTCGTAGACCGTACGGGAGGGTTGTGACATCGGTTCGTTTTGTATAGATCAGTCGATATTCCTTGGTGATGGCTCTGGTGAGAACTTTACCGGGACCGTCTCTCTGGATGCGGTGAGAGTAGTGGACGGGAACGATGACTTCTTCATCATCGTCCCAAGCCCATATTTTTTTCCATTCAATACTGTTGCCATATATGGTCATCACACCACTATTAATTGACCAATCTGATTGGTCCAAAAATGACATAATTCTATTACGCATGTAATGGACCAATACCTTGTTCCACAGAGTCCTTTTAACGAGGTGTATAGTTCATTTGCAATGCTGGCTTCTGATTGGTCGGGGCCCGTCTGTATAGTGACCTCTAAGATTTTTTCTTCTGAGTCATCGGATTGCGTCACAAGATATTCTCGACGACGGTGCTTCTGATTAGTCGGAGTCTGTATAGTGGCCCTGAGATTTTCCTTCTTGGTCATCGGATTGGGTCACAAGATATTATCGATTGTTCCGCAGAGTCCTTTTCACGAAGTGTATAGTTCATTTGCATATACTTAATGCTAACTTCTGATTGGTCGGGGTCTGTATAGCGGCCCCTGAGATTTTTCACTACCTGTATAGCGGCCCCGAGATTTTCCCTCTTGGTCATCGGATTGCCGTCACAAGATAGTCTCGACGACGGAGCTTCTGATTGGCCACTACCTGTATAGCGGCCCCTGAGCTTTTCCCAATCACTACCTGTATAGCGGCCCCTGAGATTTTCCAGTCAATCCCTACCTGTATAGCGGCTCTGAGATTTTCCCAATCACTACCTGTATATTGACCTCTGAGATAAGTACTACTTCTAATAATCTACATCTTCCTAAAAGACAATATTTAGCTTCATGATACTTCTCGAGAAACCAACGGTTTGTACTATATATGTTGATGTTGTAAAGTTTCATTTACTATTTCTCTATTATCAGTCCGGCAGCATGCCTATTAATATGGGAACATTTTGCTACATGGAAGCCGCCATTTTGGTGATATTTCCTACGATCCTTTGCTATCATAACGCTAAAGCCCTATGCAATGTTACTAATTTCAAATACGTCTGGGAAAAATATTTTTGCTTAGAGAAACTTAAACTGTTAAAGCTCATTAAAATACCTTCATTACTGTCATGGCTAAAACTTTTCCACTCCCATCTGATATGTTCACCACGCCGTTTTTGAAATATTATTGATAATAGACAATAGAGCTAGGATTTCTGGCACGAAGCAGCTATTTTGAAGATTTAATTGTTTTTAAACACAACGGTTTTTAATATTTAAAGTACATACATTAGAAACTGGGACATTTTATCACAACATCTAAACAATATGGCTGCATGACTTCAATATTCTCGTGTGTTATAAATGTTCCTATCGGCATGCTGCCGGACTGATTATTTGCCGCAAACCGTGAGATGCGTACTTTTTGCATAGGCATATGCCAGTATACTGCAGGCCGTCAAACGGTGTGCACTGTGCATAGCATACCCCTTGTGAATTAGTGTGGTATACAGAATGCTTCCACTTAGTAGTTATCATTTACGCCACCCCCTCCGCAATTGACATAATTCCCAATACAAACTGCCCATTTCCGCACTTTATGTTTTATTAAAATGCTGATTGACCCCTGATCACGTCCTACCATTCATTTTTACCTACTCCGCACATCCCCACTCAGATAAATGATCTAAAATGCTTTTTAATATTCATGATGAGAATGAAAATATTCGGATACAAAGTTTAGTTAAGTTCAAAGTTAAGTTCAAAGTTATAATTGATAGAGAATATATTTTTTATCAATCCTGTTCTGCAGTGCCATCGCTGCCAGCAGCTCAATTTTACACAACCCACAACATGCTACCTGTTCCCTGTTGACTTTTATTTCCTAACTATTATTTTCTTTATCCTAATTTTATCCTTGTTACTCTCATATACTTTGTACAGGCGCTCAGACAATTGTGGCTAAGAGTGTTGCGGCAAAACCGCTTTATAATTTTACGTGGCATTTTCGTCCCATCTTCCCTCATTCAATACAAATTACAAATACAAATTGAATAAAATGCGACTTTTAGCATTGATCGAGGGAAGTGGAAATTTGTCCCAACTACTTTTGGCCACGATTGTAGCTTTTAAGGAACCCTTTATGTGGGAAATTTAATATTACAATATATTAACTCAGCTCTAGCTCTTTTAAGAGAAACCTTTGTAACGAAAAGTTGTTGGTTGTACAGTATGAAAAGTATCGTCTACGGAATGGTATTTGCTTAACCTTTTTCCGCTACCACTGCTCAATTACTCTTAGTATAGTGGTTGAGAATAAACATTTCATCGTGCTTCTATTTGGTATATTTTATTCCAAATTCCCATAAATCTGCAGAATTGCTTTAACAGATACGTGAATGAACTTTTGATTTAGATGAGCGCTATCGATACACAATCAGAAGAAGGACAGACGGATAACAGTTAGGTTTCTTGTTTTGGATAATATTGCAGTTTCAAACGTAGTCATATAAAAAGTAGGTTGGGATCAGCAATTAGAGTCTCTGTATTACGAAACACCTAACATAGCAACGCGGTAACTAGGTGGGGGCAAACAAACCTCAAATCCACAATCATGCATTACTAATGCATTGACATTTAGATGTTCGCGAAGCCTGACGCAAGCTTTGATCTATTGATGGCACTTCTCCGGATCTTTATAGTTTTTAGCAAAAGGATGAACAAAATTTAGTTTGCTAACTGTTCCGAGTAGCAGCAATCATTGAGGTACCGTCATGCAGCAATCACATTTACAAAGCCCGCAGCGCGGCCCGTAATCGCAATTTTCGTTTACCATATCAACGTCACTCGGTCTGTGTGTGCAGAAATTTGTTTTCATGCGATGATTGGTTAAAAAAGCTGTCAATCATCTAATTCAAAGAGTAGACCGACGCCTATCAACAAACAATTTAGTTTTATTTGTTATTGTATTACATCGCTGTAAGTTAAGGGAAAGGGCCTGAAGTCGAAAACCTAAATTGTTTATAACCAGTCGATAAGTTCACCAATTACGAGTCCCAATGACAAGCCATTTTACCATTCACCTAATAATTCTACTAGACTGAAATCAAATTGAATTAGATTGCACAATTTGACATAAATGAAATGGTAATTCATAGTTTTTACTTCATGTAATTTAATTTGACTGAAGTTTAATGTGTTCTACTGCGGTGTAATGCAATTAGACCGAAATGGAATACATGTACATTTAAATTGAGCTCGACTTAAGTGTAATCAAAGAGCTTTGCGTAGAAGCTCTTTGGTGTAATAGACAGTACTTGCTGTCGATCAATTATAGGCCTACTATCTGACTATCCATCAGTCCACGTGTATGGTTGGCCATACAAGTCATAACGTCTCCTAATATAACGCCTAAGAAAAATCTTACGTCGTAACAATCCCATTTCATACGTCTAAAACGGGTCGCAAATTGGTTGTTTCCTTTAGACGTAAGAATAGAAAAGGAAACGGGCAAACAGCCTATCATGTTTCCTACGTACGTGCGTGTGAATGAACAACGTTGCGCTTGTGTGGCTATAATGCAATCATTTCAAAATGGCGACATGCAACTTGGTTGCAATGGCCAAATTTTCTCAATTTCGAAGGCAAATAAAAGTGTAGGTAAGTGAATGATGACTATGAATGTCAGCTAAGGTTGTAAAGACAACTTAGAAAATAAGCATTACGTTAATGACGTCTGGGAGAGGTCCTATTTTAAGGAGCATGCAAAATACTAGAGCTATTAGTTGTCCCACAGCCGTTTTGTTAAATATTATGCGATATAAATGTTTTGAATGTTTTCTTTACCATTTTGTTTCTTTTTCAGTCTTCTTTCGTGGAAGATTAATTTGCTTGAATCCTAAGCTAATCCTTTCATTGAAAGTATACTTGGACATGTTTGCTGAAAGTATATACAAATACACGTTGGTCAGTTGGTTGCTTTTTCTCGCAAAGTGGCAGCTGGGCAAGCTTATTCTGCATTTACGAAACGCAAAGAGATTCCACACAGACTTCAATTTTCAACTTTGTGTAAAGTTGGGTGCCTTTCATCTCACATCAAGTGAAGCTACGTCAAAGTAAGTGGAGCTTGACAGCAAGTGAAATTAGGTACAGACACGACAGAGTGGTGAGACTTCAGCAGCTACTTTGTGTTATCCAAGTCTCAGGTAAGTTCGTTCTTACCGTTACGGTATAACGGAGCAATGCAAATCACATTCATTGTTATCTACAGACAGTGATGGCTGGTTCGGACTGGGAGGGGTGGGGGTCTTTGCGATGTTTCACCCCACGACATTTTACTTGCAGTGTTAGCTAATTATTGTAAAACTACTTATTTATTTCATTGTAGATCTTTAAGCAATGTAGCCTGTTTAGTCCGAGGACCGATTTTATAGTTTTTCACTATCTATAGGGCACTGCGTACTAAAAACGGAGTTACCATTAGGTGAAATGTAGGAAAAATGAAATATAACAAAGTAGCTAATAGAATAAGAAATACAGCTGGCATAAAAACAATACAAATATAGAAAATAAATAAACAAGGAGAATTGCTGAGAAAAGGTAAAGCTGTAAGTGTTTAAAATTAGAAAAGTAATTATAATAACATATTAATATAAAATGAATACAATAAAAAGACGATAACTATTATTGCAATATATCAATATGATAGAATACATATGTTTGGCAGGAATCTAAGGCTATGATATCACAACTAACCTGAATTCATTCGTTTCTACACAAATGATACCAAATGTTATACTTAGATATCTCCTTAACGGAATAAGATTTGTGAATGCTTTCTTCACTATTTAGTTTCTTCTGAAGTACTCTTGAAAATAAGATAGACTTGCTTGACTCCGTAACTAATCCTTTAATTAAGAGTATTGGACACACAATTACAATGACGTGGTCGTTGCCTGCGTATTCGGTTTTAATAGTACAAATGCTATCACGAAACGCTTAATACGACCCAGACGAGAACACATGTACGACGTACGGACAGACATAACATCGACAACCAAGTCAATGTCCACGGCCTTTGATAACCAGTTGTGGTGCACTGGCGTGTCTACCCACCCCAGGATTGAACCCGGGGCCTCGTGGTCTGTAGACAGGTATGATAACCGCTACACCACAGTAGGTAGACAGGTAAACTAGAATTTGGTAGATGTTTAAAGACGCGTCTCAAAACAAATAGCAATGACGTCATTAAGTACACGCGTCATCATTGAATTACAATCGTTCAGACATGTCAGAGAGAAGGTGTATACATCAGTGTGTTGTATAAAGATTAGGCACATTGCACGTTGTAAGATACGTACGGCATGTATGTGTGGTAGCATGCCCGGGGTAACATGACACAGCATAGTTGAACAGAGCTGTACAAATTCGTCTTTGGTTTAAAGGAAGATTCACATAGTATTTTGTACAATTTTACTTGAAAGAGCATACTTTTAGAGCCAATCAGGTACAAAAATCAGGTTGATATTATATTCCGTTCAGGCAGTCAGGTTATATAGATTTTTAAAGATTTCCCAATTGCATTTTAAAGTTTTTGTACAGTATGACGAATTCATGTTTGATGATGTCATAGAGACAATTTTATTGCAAATGTTTATGTATTTCTTTGAACCTTAATTGGTTGCTTCTGTATGATTAGAAACAATTTTCCAAAAGTTATTGAAGTATGATATATTTGGCAATGCATATAACTTGAAAAGCAAACGTTCATCAATTCATTTTTCTAGCAGCTTTTACTAATAGAAAAAGTTGATAGATTTTAATGGAATACATCAACTTTGTGGGATGTGTTGCTCTGATGTCATACTGAGTCTTTTTCTATTCGTTTATTGGCTTTTTTTGCAATCCTTAAAATTTGAATATCTTCTGGTAGGAATAACATATCAACATGATTTTTGTCCTAAATTGTTTATACAAATTTTCTCTTTCTTATGAAAGGTTACGAAAAAACATGGGAATATTCCTTTAATAATGGAGCTATTAATTGAAATTATATTAGTTAATAGCTCGGTGTGGCCTTGACGGGAATCAACCTCTTTACGTTTGACACAAAAGCAAATTCGCATTCCACAACCTTAACCATTCGCCCACAGCAGGACTAGAAGAGTTTGGTTGCTGTATTATAAATTTAGTGCAAAATATAATCAAAAAGAAGCGCGTATAGCCATTGGTTGAAAATTCAACCAACAAAAGAAATATAACTTAATGTCCTTGTGCCGATATCGCACCTTTAAAATATTTGAGTGCAATTATTATAATTAACCTGAGGTCCACACTGAAAACAAGTCAGTTGTGACTTACGTGCGGTTTCTCTGGCATGTGCCGAAAATGCAAAGAAAATAATATAACAAAGCCAATCAATTTGATTAATAATGTTGGTAAAATAGTAGTCATATATTATGAAAAGAAAATGGCGTAACCCCCCAAAAAATTGCAAGAAAACGTTTTAGGGTGTAAAGTCAAAAATAACATATCAAAAGTTTTCCGAAATCCAACCACCGCAAAGGGTCTAATTATGACGTCATAAAACAGATGGCCGCCTATGGCTAATATCTACACATTGATGGTTACATTCGACAGTTTCTAACCACTCTAAGTAAAATAATAATTATTAACACTGACAAAAGTGTCCCATGCTAGGTCACGACGTTATTTATGACGTAATGGCGTCTTTCATGATGTCATGATATAATTTTGTGTAATTTCAGATTGCTTTCCACAATGATGGAAAAACGTCTAATTTATCATATATCTCAGTATCTTGAAGAGAATATGGTGACATCTTAATGTAATCGATGACGTCAAGAAGTCATAATTAAATAATCCTATTTATGACGTCTAGAAGTCATAATCTTCAAACAGTAAATGTAAATATCACCATTTTAAAGTCATTTTCTCCAGTTTCTATTAAGTGAGATAGCAACTGAATAAATCTTGTCAAATGGCTGTTGTTATTTGCCTGTGTGTTGCCGTGGAATTTGAGGAGTCATCGCCCTCAATTATGTCTTCACCGCTGCTATCTCTGCTATTAAGAGCAGTGTGGAAAGGGGAACTGCAAAGTGTGCAGGCCTAAGTCTCTCCCTGATAGAGACATACGGCATACAGACCCGTCAGCGTATGGACATGCTCTGGTTCCCACGAAAAGCGTCGCCGGTAATGGGCTAAATACCAAGCCCACACTACTTTATGTGTGTCCTGGGAAGGTCAAAGGCTAAGGGAGTCAACCTTACAGAAGTCCAAAGTGGAACCCTTAAGGCGGTTCGTATGTAGTGGGTGATGTGAGGTACACCGTGCTGTCAGCCACAGCCTGGAGCCTCCAACTGATGGCCCATATCACATACTTTTTCTACATCTTTCAACATCTTCAGGGAAAGCTGAAATCAACAGCGTCTATGCCTCAACACTATATGCTCCTCTATAATCCTGCAAAGACCTGGTCACTGTTGTTAGGAAAGGTCCTGACTCTTTGTTGTTTATTTCACTTCCAGAGTGGGCTCTGATCACGCCTAGCACCCTGGGAAATTCCGGAATTGGCAAGATGAACCGTAATGGTCATAGGCTGATTGAGCTAATTTCCTACCACCAGCTTTGCATCACAAACACGTTTTCAGTACTTAAAAAATAAGATTACCGAGTGTCCCAGGGACATCCACGGTAACATCATGGTCATTTAACATACCCTTCATCGATCCAACCATGGCTTTGATCATTGGTCAACAGGAAAGGTCTCAAGCTCCTCAAGAAAGTAGGTATTCCACCAAAGCATCTGCACCTGAATGCATCCTTCTACAATGACATGAAGGGAACAGGCTTGCCCAACCCTCTTTGACAGCTTCTCCTCCCTACTGCTGTCGTAATTGTTTGACTCCTTTAAAGACGGCGTGTTTTTTCAAACTAAACCCAACGGCAAGCTGCTAAATCTCGCGTGACCCATGGCAAAGACAAAGGCTCTGCAGCTCCTGGTATGCGAAAAACTTTTTGCTGACGACGCTGCTTTGGCTACCCACTTCGCGGTGGGCGTGCAACGCATCATCAAGCGCCTTGCGTTGACCTGCAAAATATCGGCCTCATTATCAGCCTCAAAAAAGTGATGAGTCAGGATGTCAATGATATGTACAACATATACTATTGGGGACTACACCCTTCAGATCGTTGTGGAGTCTATCTTGGCTTGGCTATGTCTGTCGCATTGAGGATGGTTGCATTTCAAAGGATATCATGCAGTATATAATGTACGGCGAGCTCTCGTCAGATTTTAGACATGTTAGGCGATTACTGCTGCATTAAAAGGTTGTTTGAGAGAAATGAAGTTAGCTGACATAACACAGCCACATGGGAAGTAGGGGATACACATTCCAGACGTGCATCAAAATGGCAGAGACAAAGATATGGAAACAGAAGAAAGACAGGCGGAAAATAAGAGCCATTTTGGCACCTTTACTTCAATCGATATTCAAGTGCACAAACTGCGAGGCAGACCGCCATTAAAAGATTGGATCTTACAATCATCATAGTTGTTGTTGCTAAACCTCCAATTGAATAACAACTAGCCCGTGCGGAATCATGGTCTTCCGAGACAGACGCAGCCTATGATATAACAGTTTCACTTCTTCGCTTCTATAGTCGCATGCAGTCTTCATTTCCATCATTATCTGAAACTGCTTCATGGGCTATATTATCGCAGTCTGGATCAGTACATTCAAATTCAAGACACGTTTTCAACTACATTTTAGTGTGTTGCACCTTGAAGAGCAGTTGTAGTCGGTCGTTTTGAGCAATATGCCTGCCCAGCCTGTTGTGACGCCAGGATTTTGGTTATGGGGGCAAGAGAGGGACAATTTTGTCCCATGTGGGGATCGAACAAAATATTTCACTTTACTAACTTAAGTGGGACAAACCGATTTTATGGGGGGAAATGCCCCCCGCCCCCGTATGAAGTTTTGCCTGTATGAAGTTTTGTAGCAAAAGATGTTGGAAGGAGGTTTTCGGGTGTCGCAGAGGTGTCTGTTGTGACGAATTTCTTGCACAAGAAAGTGTGGTTTAATAAATGCTTCTTCATTTTCTTTGGTGATAATGAAAAGAGATTCAATCGAATTGGGAATATTCAAATACCAAGACTTGGACTTAACTGATTTATGGCCATATTTATATTCGAAATTGATCAATCTTTGAATGAGTCGCTAAGGTAGACTAGACATTGGACAAATGGGTGACTTCATAACGTGCATGCATGCATGCTGTATGTCTCTAGCAGAGAAAGACTTACGCGTACACTCTCTGCTCTCCTTTTTTACACTGCTGTAAAAAGCAGAGCTAGTGTAGTCAGCAGTGAGGATCCAATTGAGAAGTGATAACCCCTCAAATACTACAGCAACATACTAGACAAATTATAGCAACCATTTGACAAGTTACATTTAGTTGTTATCTCAGTTAATAAAAACTGGAGAAAATTACTGAAAAAGGTGATATTTATATTTTCCGGTGCAGTTTGCAACCGATTGAAAGTTACAAAAACTTTTTGGCTTCATGATGTTATCAATGGCGTTATTCTCTAATTATGACTTCTTGACGTCATCAATAGCATTAAGATGTCATCACACTCTTATAAAGATTGATATCTGATAAATAAGATGTTTTTCATCATTGTGGAAAGAAATATAAAATTACACACAATTATGTAATGACCAGGCCTGGTTATGACGTCATGAAAGACGTCATTACGTTATGAATAACGTCATGACCTCATAGTGGAAGCTTTGTCAGTGCTAAGAATTAGTACTTTATATGTTTTATTAATGTCAAAACTTAGATAATATTCATACTTAAAGTGGTTAGAAACTGTTGAATTTAACCTCTAGTGTATAGATTTTAGCCATTTTAACACTGGCGGATATCTTTTTTATGACGTCATTTATATCCTTTGCTGTGGTTGGATTTCGGAAAAGCTTTGATGTTGTTTTTCTGACTTTCTGCACCAAAATACGTATTCTTGCAATTTTGGGGGGTTATGTGTCAAAATGGCTCTACTAAAAAAGTTGTTTAAAATTACGTTTAGAAGCATTGAGGGAAAACGAGTCTTATTTTCAAAGGGTGAGAGTTTCATAAATTAGAACCGGTAAAGTTAATGCTTTATTGAAAGAGGTTAAGTTAATGCTTTTGACCGAGTTTAAGTTAATGCTTTATTGACAGAGTTTAAGTTAATGCTTTATTGGCAAGAGTTTAAAGGCAAAATGTGGGTTGCT
Organism: Chiridota heheva; assembly: GCA_020152595.1. Taxonomy (NCBI): domain Eukaryota; kingdom Metazoa; phylum Echinodermata; class Holothuroidea; order Apodida; family Chiridotidae; genus Chiridota; species Chiridota heheva. The sequence goes on from JAIGNY010000703.1 coordinate 536,526, forward strand.
TGTGTTGTATCACGAACAGACGAATTAATTGCTTATTTATTCAAATGGCGGTCGGCAAAAATGTTTTTTACTTTGTTTGTATAATATACTCATAAACAGTAAATATCATTTTCTTGACACTTGTCAACTAGTCATCATTGTCATTCGTAAATATTGTGGAGCAGCCATGAGCAGCCATGTTGTAGAGGTGTGTCTTGGAAGAACATATTCTTGTTAAAATCTTTAAAATGTCTGTAACTTATCATATTGCACGCTTGATGGCTACCAATCACAGCAAATTTAAGGTATAACGATGATTAAAGATAACATTAGTTGTTATTGCTTTAACCATGAAAGTTTCAAAAATGTATCAAAATCGCTTATACAACTTACGATTTTACAGTGTTTTAAGTGTATTACAGGGCGGCCTTTTCTTTTGTAAACCCTTTGTTTTTAAATGTCTATATGGTAATTATTCGAGGTGGTATACAAGGGATTATGACTAAATGTTTCCTTCCGTCCCTACCATAGTATCACAAAAATAATTTTAGCAGGAACAGACTTTCCCATCATTTTCATTGACTGAGAATTACCTTAGGACAGAAATTCAAAGAATAAAGAAAATAATTCCAGCAATCCACTCATGCAGTTAGGCATCAAAATTGAAGCATAAATTGATCAAAGATCCATAACATAACAAAAAATAGATTAATGTTAAGCATTATAGAAATAAGATAATGATCACGAAAATATGTTGTAAAAATCCAATTTTTTTCAATGCCTTGATATATCGGAAGATTATTGACTCCTGTGTATCCTTTTTTAATAAATTGTGATTTGCTTTTCAATAATTTTCGTCAAAAGATTTACATTTTACGACGAACCCTTCCTTATCGATCGGTCAGTTATGTGTGGCGTCCTATTGACACACTGTGCCTTATTGTCACACGCTTCTTATTGTCCCACGAATGGTGCTTCTTAATGTCACACGCTTCTTATTGTCGCACAATTTGTTAACGAATGTGCTTGTTATTGTCACACGTGTGCGACAATTAGAACCTCCTTTCGTATGACAATAATAACACATGTTGGTCAGTTGGTAGACGAATGGTGTGACAATCAGGTAACACGTACTATAATATTGTAAAAAGAGTAATGCCAATTCATGCAATGCCGTTGTTTAGCAATACCCCCCCCCCCCCCTCCTTCCCGCCCCTCACACACACTCTTTAAATCTTGGACAAAACTCGTTGAAACGCTTTCTGGGAAAGGTGATGCGTTCCATGAAAAAAATCCGGATTTTTTTCCCCACTGTTTCTTCATTCCATTTTCTTTCAGTTGTGATTTTAGAATCTTTAATGACATTATTATATTTTCATTGACCCCACCAGTATCCTACTCCCCCCTACCTCAACAATTTAACCATTCTCCCCTCCCAGTGCTCCCCTCCCCATATCCTCGCCCTCTCCCTCCCCTACCCCTCCATCCTTCACCCGCTCTTCTACACTCCTCCTCTCCTCCCCTCCCCTATCTTCTCCCTCTCCCCCTTTAACAATATTCTGTGATTTTCTCAGACGATCTTGACAAAACTCGTTGTTGGAACACTTAGTGAAGATATGTGATGCTTTTCATGAACCTGCTTTTCTATTATAAATTATTCCACATTTAGATATCATAAATGCTGGATTTTTTTCTATTGCCTCTTCAAACCCTTTTATTTCAGTTGTTATTAAAATTTTAGAATAGTAGAGCCAGTATTATCTTCCTCTATCTCACTACCTCCCCTCTACCTCACTTTAATGACTTTAGACATAAGATCTTGCAGATTGGAGCGTGGCTCTGCCATGAACTGCAAGGATTAGAGAGATTGGCTTGCAAGAGACAAGAATGGAAGGCCAAGGTCAGGTCAGAAAAAGATGACATACAAACTTCTGGCTAGGAAGGAACCAGGTACACGTAGAAGCTGGGGTTGCCTTGGCAATTCGAAATGAAATTGCCGACAAACTGACAACACTCTTTGACATAGCAATTACAGTTAAGCTGTCCTTAGCCAGCAAGAGACCTGTTAACATCATCTCTATATATGCACCAACAATTACACACACTGACGATTCAAAGGATAACTTTTACGAAATGCTTGATACGCTTGGGAACCAGGTACCGCAGAATGCAGGACTTCTAATACCTGAATATATATATACCTGAAGACATGAATGGAAGAGTTGGACAAAACTGCAATCTTTGAAAACATGCTTTTGGAAAATTTGGGAAAGGGAACTGTAATTCCAATGGAGAGCGCTTGCTTGGACTGTGCGCTGACAACCAGCTTGTTATTTCCAATACATTATTTTTCCAGTCTGACAAGCATCACTATACTTGGCACCATCCTAGATCCAAGCACCGTCATCTCGTCGATTATATCATTACAAGACATGCTGACATCTAGGACATCAACTACACAAGAGTATTTCGTTGTGCAGAGTGCTCTACCGATTAATTTTTAGAGAGAGCAAAGTGCAACTTCAAATTCTAATCACATCACCGCAAGAGAGCAAAATCTTTTCCAAAGAAGCTAGCAACCATCAAGCTACAAGAGAGTACTACTCGTAAGTTTCTCTCTCAAACTTTTACAAGCTTGCTTCTGAAGCAATGCAATGAAAAGAAGTGTATACGAAACACCTTTAGAAATTATAGGACAACCACTAAGAGCTGATGCCAAGTGGTTTGATGAGAACGACTCTGATATCCAAGAGCTTCCCAAGGAAAAGAGAAAAACACAAAAAAAAATATCTAGCAAATAGCAATGCATAGCCAAAGAATAGATTCATAACTCCCAAGAGCAATGTTTAGAAAAGTATCCGTAAAATGAAAAATGTGTGGTGGTTTACGAAAACAGCTGAAATTGAAGTTATCGGCTAACACAACAGTGGTGGGCTTTTCAAAGCAATTCGAACTGTTCAGGGAACAAAATGAGCCGGTACGCTTCCAATTAGAACTGCAGATGGTATACAACTTTTCACTAACAAAAACAAAACAAAAAACATCAGTCAGCGATGGAAGCAACATTTCTCCAAACTCCTCAGTGTGGAGAGCACTGCCAGTCTGTGTGTGACAGAAAACCTTAAACAACTACCAATTAAGCATGAATTGGCAGAAAGCATTACCACGGGAGAACTAGCACATACTATTGACAGGACAAAGTTCTGATTGCTCTGCCTCTCTTTGTCCAGCACCAGCCGAAATTTTTACAGTTTCAAGTGTGGCTGCACTGCGCTAAGATGACGATTACTGAGCATTTTCAATACATACCTATCAAAAGAAGTTATACCTTAAGACCTGAAAGATGCATTCATTAATTATCACTTTGTACAAGCAATTATGTGACAGGGAAGTCTGCGGCACTATCGCGGCATCTCACATTTATCAATAGCAGGTATGACCCTTTCAAGAATCTTACTAAACAAGCTTAGAGTGTCCCCAACAGATCCACAATATACATGATCTTCACTTGTTCACACTGAGGCAGATAAAAGAGAAAGCACTAGAACAAAACAAAACAAATTTTACGGCTGTCCTGATTCATGTATAAACCTCATCAAAGAACTTTACAATGGTATGAAAGGCGAAATTTTTGCAAGTGGGAAACTCATTGACCCATTTGAAAACAGTTATGGTGTCCAGCAAGACTTTTTTCTAGCCCCAAAATTGTTCACTGTTCCTCGCAGCGGAGTGCTAACAACAATGTAAGAATATCTTAGCAAGGGGGTACATTTTAGAACCAGGAGCCATGGCAAGCTCTTGAATTTCGCGAGACTGGTAGCTCACACCAAGTGTAGCGTTAAATGTGTTCAGAGACGCACTCTTTTTCGCCGATGACACCACACTGCTTGAACATGTGTAAGAAATCACAACAAAATTTGCAACAGCAGCAGACCAGTTTCGTCTTAAAATAAATATCTCCAAGACACAACTTCTGTACCAACTGACAAAATCTCAACAAGGTTGCAACAGCAGCAGAACAGTTTGGTCTGAAAAGAAATATATTCAAGACACAACTTCTGTACCAACAACAAGATCTCAATAAGCTATGTCTGACAAGCTACAGGTCTTCATTGACACCAAGCCATTAGATAGATTGTGTGGAACAGTTCACATACCTCGGCAGCACAATGACCCAAGACACTAGAGCAGACACGTTGAATTCAAGCTGCAGCCGCAGCCTTTGCTAAGCTCCAAAAGCGTTTATGGAACTGCAGGGACATAACAAGGCAAACCTAAGCTGAAAATTTACCAAACAGTGGTTATATTCGCCATATTATATGGTCTGGAGGCAATGACACTCTACAATCGCCATTTCACAACGCTTGCAACCCTCTAGCTGCGTCATCTGGACATGATACTATGTATTCGATGACAGGACTATAACAGCAACGTGAAAGTACTTGAGCGCGCTGGGATGTTCAGTGTTGAAGCACATCTCGCAGCAAGGCAGCTCCTTCGGTGTGAATATGTTTTCGAATGCCAGAGAACCGTCTGCCTAAAGAAGCTTTATACAGCGAACTACAAACGGGCCAAAGAAACAAAGGTGGACAGTTGCTACGATACAAAGTTTTCATCAAGCGACACCACAAGAACAGACCTGTCATCTTGTGTGGTAACTCACAGGACAGGCATGCCTGGCGCACAGTGATTAAGAACTGCGCTAGAGCCGTAGACAAGCAGCAAGAACAACGCTAAGCAAAGCCAGGGACAACCCCAGTCATCAACTAATTAGATGAATAGCCAATCATCATCACCTCATTTTATTAACCATCCTGATTCAATGTTGACTGTTGTTAATGATTTTTTCTTTCTACAAATGACGTTAAAACATAAAGAAATCCAACATTGAAAAGGGAGAACTGGTAGGAGGCTACAATTCTCTAAGGAAATATTAAAGAAACATAAGACTATAACATATATGTAGTTCCCATAACACTGAATTCTCCCAACAGTTGTGTCCATTATATTCATATAATTTCTGCAATTTCTGCCATCCACAGTTTCAATTGTTACTCAGTAACGGCATTGAATGATTTGGCATTAATTATTTCACAATTTCTGACACCCCCATTTAAAAAAAACTTTGTTCGCTTAGTCTCAGTAGCTAGAGAAAAACGGGTTATTACTCAATACGGGTATTGATTGAATTGGCATTACTTATTATTTTACAATATATTATGGTGTTACCTCATTGTCACACCGTTATGCCATTTGTCCACCGATATGTGCTCTTATTGTCCACGACAATTGACCTAGGAATCAATATTGTCCTAGGAATCAATCGTCTGACAATAACAGCACATCCGATGACATTTTGTGTGACAATAAGAGGCGCGTGATATTAAGAAGCAGCATTCGTGTGACAATAATAGGCGTGCGACAATAAGACGCAGTGTGTCAAAAGGAAGCCGCACAGGTGTCATCATGTGGGGGTGCAGGAGGGGGCGCAGCACTCTCCAGAAATGATTTCCCGGAAAACTTTTTACAGTTTGTCGGAAAGATCATACCGTTTGCCGGCAAATTTATCTTACTTTCCGGGAAGTTCAACGGTATAAAGTATGACTTGGACCTGCAGTAACCAAATCCACAGTATCTGGTTCTTCACAATAAGTTCCATTGTGTGCATATAGATGATTGGGTGTGTAATTACTGATGCGTAAAATCAATGAAATATCAGTGATGGGTTTCTTAATTGCTTCTAGAAGGGTCTAAAAGTTATACCAGCGGAAATGAAGGTTCTTGCAAATGAAAAGACTGAAAATTTGTAGGAGGATTGGGCGTAATGCATATAAAAAAATTCCTCTACAACACAAAATATTCAAAGTTTATCCTGTAAATTTGTTTGCTAAAACCAACTTACCAAGGAGTTTTTTATATAGCAATTCAATTTGCGACAACATTTTGGTACTTAGCAGAAGTATAGCTAGAGGGTGCCAATTTTCGGACATCCCAACTATCGGTCCCGACTAGTTCTGATTAAACGGAGTTTTTACTGTACAACGATCCTGCTAATTCCTTCCCGACGAAACGGAAGAAATGGCCTGAGTAGATCATCTCTCTGACGAGACTTGTAATATGGGGCTGAGGATTCATTTGGAATTTTAAAACGATGTGTTATAAAACTCTGGTCTGTTTTGATGCATTCAATGAAAATTAATAGCCAGAGTTATTCATTATGTGCTACCGAAAAGGTGATGATTTAGCCATTGAAAAAAACTAAAGCGTTATTGAAACAAGTGCCTGTTGTCACATTCCAATGCAAGCGTCGGACTGTCGGTGTGATAAAATTTGTGTTGGACTTCAGCCCAGTTTTTCCATGGTTACGCGCAGGGGCGTAGAAAGGGTCACCTCTGGGCGGGACAAGAACCAAAAAATTTCCCGGGTTTTAGCGAAGTCGTCCATCCAGATAAAAATGCAGAGAAGATTAATTAATCTTATATTCAATATGTAATATTCAATAGTTAGTTGTAGGTTACCAGCGTGTATAAATTATGAGATATTTCTCTTCCAAAATGTTTTAAACAGAACATTCTTTTTAAACCTATCTTAAGAGATAGATTCGGGGGTTCTGCTTTTGTTCTAAAAAACATTTTCCCGCATTTGGGTAATTTGTTAATAATATGTTGTTCAGTCAAGATTTCAACATCACGGGTATGAATCACATTCTCGAGCGCTTGGCAACCTTTGGACCTATATCTACATATACATACAATCTGACAATGGTATTTTGTTAAGCCTGCATAGATGTGGCCATTCGACTAATCTGCTCATAGTTACTCATTACTTCACAGGCTCGTAGCGTTATTGAACTTCGCCTTGGTGAAACCAAAATTCAATATAGGACGAAATAATTTTAACAGTTTTATGATTAAGTTGTAATCAACGTATACGTTTTTAACTGCCTCAATGCGTAACTCCAGATGTTATAAAGACGCAAAACACGAAAAACTGCAACAGTGAAAAAAGGTAGGACCCCAAGTAATTCACCGTATTAACTTGTACGTTATATTATTTGCAATAACAGAAACGTAGTGGATATTAGTAATTATCAATTTAAAGGATTCGTTCAGTGGTCAAACAAGTCCATCATTAAAACAAAATGGACTTCAAAATAAACAAAATGGTGAAGAAAGCGTTCAAAAACGTTTTTCGTTACTGAGGATATATTTAATTCAAAAGTTTGATATCGTTTGATTAAAAACGACTGAATTCAAACTAGATGTTACATCACAACCTTAGATTTCTGACAGTCTTTATGTATTCTATCATATTTTGTCCTTGTGGTTTAAAAACCATTAAATATGTCACAAAAGTAGTAAAACTGAATATTGTAAGGGTAATTATAATTCACCACCTGACATGCCTGAAGGAAGTTTGATAGAAAAATCATTCAAATAGTATAAATGTCACAGCTTTTTCGAATTTTAAGGGGTGTACGTTCGTACCCTCGCATCTAACTACTGAACTATATCGGCCGGCAACGGTACAGACCGGTAATGAGATTTAGAATAATTACTCCATGAACACGTTATCAACTATCATGATCACTTTCTATTTTACTCTTTCCTTGAATGTATGTATAGCATATATAATCAGTGGTAGCTTTAAACATATACATTTCCATCACGAACACCCATATGAAATACTGGTTACTCCAAGATCTTCTAGGCGTTTTGCTCGTTAACCCCCTAATGACCCATTTATAGGCACTGCATACAGAAAGCAAAAATCCGTTGGGATGATATTAAATGAGGAAATGCTTAACATTGCCTAAAAGCTCTCTGCTAAGAGTATGACAAATTAGCCGAAATATTCAAGAAATTCAAGTCAAATCATAACTGGAGAATATAGTACCTGAATACAGTCAAATTACAACTTTATCTCCCCAAGAAGTGTGGTGAGAAAAAATAAAATAAGATTTGTCAAAACATAGATTCATGATAAAGAATAATTTTAGTGGCTCTCTGAACCTGCTTCAATATTAGTATAGTTCACCCGGTGGGCGTTTGCATGGTACTATAAATGTTGCATACGTTCCAAGGGAAGTATAGGTTTACCAGTAATTGAAGTATAAAATAAGAAGATGAAAAAGAGAGGATGGGAGACGTCCTTTACATTCTAGTGCTAGTCCAAAACCCCTTTTAGTTAAAAAGTATTTATATTACACATTAATGTAGCATAACTTAGCCACAAAGAAATAGGTACAGTAGTTTAAAATGCATTAAGGGATTACATCTTGTGGTAAGATGGTATGGTATAACAGTATGCAAATGATTCGGGATTAAAATAGTTTAAGTTGATACAAGCGTTGATTTATTTTTAAGTTAATCTTATTATATCCAGTTATGTAATTAAGTTATTTAGTTATAGTTATACTCACTACACATCTTCCCAAGTGGGTTACGAACGACCTCGGTTCGTAATTTTCAAAATGCAACATGTAAAAACCAGTTTCACTAAATCACATTATACCACAAACATAGTGCTACAAGCAAATAGCCAAATACATTCAACATCAAATTTTCTTACTTTACACCGCTCCTCTGTGCATATCACAAAATATACACACACTACTATCTGGAAGCCATGTAGTGTTATAGTTGTGTACAAAAATACCTCATCTAATAATACTTCACACTTTTTCTATTTATCTAATTCTCATTCCTATATACAAATCGTCGATGTTTACTCTATACTGTATTCTCTACACGATTAGATATTATATTTTATCTTGAACTATTCTTCCTTTAAATTTAACAGATTTATACAAGAAAGCTACTTAAATTACACATTTCTTGAAAGTTTCATCTATACACATTGGACAGTCTGAGTGTGTATACCATATTACATAAAATACAATTCTACAGAACGTAGCATAACCAAGTTCATACACCATACAAATGTTGTCTTCTTATTTCTTTACCACTTCTAGTACTGAAAGAACTTGATTAGTTCTATTAAAGAGCTTCCACACAAGCTCTTTGGTTGGATCAACTGGTGTCCTTGGCTTGTGTGAAGTCATTTAACGAAAGAGCCCCTTTAAATATGATATTTGAACTCGTACATCCCTGATTTGATGATTTGAACATCATAGAGTTCTTATTTGGATCATTTATTTTCTGAAAACTGGTTTGATTATTTTATTTGGTGCAGAAATTGTTAAGATATCCGGCGGTGTAATTCTGAGCATGGAGCTATTAACTGTTAAAAGCAGGGGCAAGATAAATACCGATAATTGGTTTGGGTTCTTTTGTGTGTGTGGACTGGTGTCCTTGGCTTGTGGGGGAAAGGGGTGTTGTTTGTGTATGTGTGATGAAATTGTTAAGATATCCGGCGGTGTAAGAGGGTTACACCCCAGGGGTGTTGTTTTCGGTGAAGCTGTCGGTAAAATTGAAGACCGATTTTTGGACCGGGGGAGAGGGGGGGTGGGGTGTTTTGTATGTGTGATGTGGGGGAGGGTTACACCCCACTTTGGTGAAGCTGTCGGTAAAATTGAAGACCGATTTTTGGACCGATGACCTTTTTTAAACTATTTTTTTTTTTTTTTTTGGCTTTTTGCCCTGAAATTGGAATAGATTTTTGTCGGTATATTTTTGTCGGTAATTGGTAATTCCCACCCCCCTCTTATCGGTAAATCGGTCACCCCCTCCCCTCCCCAATCAAAAGGGTCTAATGACGCCGCTGGAACTTAATAGCTCCATGTTCTGAGCGAATGTCAAAATCTTGCCAACCCATCAGCGTAAACTCCTCCACTTGAAACTATTTCGATAAACAACAAAATCGTGCGGTTTTGCCATTTTCGTTAAACAGTGCAATATACGCGCAGAAGTCAGGAGTATCATGGAGTTTTCGGTTAATAGCTCCATGGGACTATATTTCCATGGATTTTTATTTGTTCATATATGATAGAGACAAAAGTTAGAAACAAAGGGGTGAAAAAACCGTGTTGATACCTTATTCCATTTAGAAGTTACACAATTTTAAAGTATTTTTAAATTTGGACAAAAGTGACTGATTGGCAACATCTGTGATGTACTAAAGATAATTTCAACAAAATGTCTTTTGTATTTCTTTAAAAACAACCTGGGTTTTTTTTCTTCTTATTGTAAATGTGATGTACACCAAGAAATAAACATAATGTTTTCTTGTAAATTGTATATTCCACCCTATTTCTATAATGAACCAAAAAAGTTGTTTGATATTGTCAAAAAGTGTAATTAAATTGATAAGAAATACATAAGAACTGTGCTGGAATTGCCTTGATGACATTACCAAGCTGGAGAACATATAATGTACGAGGTTTTTTTAAGAACATTTTTCTACTCTTTGAATTGTCATAACTTCTGAACGGAATAAGATTATAGTTCTCTATCATATATGAAACAATGGAAATCCATGGGAATATTCCTTTAATATTTCCATGCTTACGTACGTACGTAGGCAAACACGTGCGGAATGCATTTCCCCAAGATTATAGGCAATAGAACTTTTCAAATCTAAACGGTAATTTCCGGATAACTAATTTAATCAATAATGGACTGGAGGAATCTTATTGACCAAAAATATACTGGAGGAATCTTGGCCGTCTGCACAATTCACGCACGGTATGGAACCAAGCGTATGAAAAAATGTTTTCAAGCGCACGTATCATATGTGCGTTATACATGAAGGAAATACGCGCGCGTATTGCTGCTTACAATTTTTTCCTCAAACCTGCACCTGATTAGTTGGGAAACAAAGGAAAAGTTTCCGCAGCATTTGATTTGTCGAAGTACAGAAGAAATCACGTTTGGCTAGAAGTTACGTGATATTCAGTCACATAAACTCATGCTTTTTTAAATATGACTCAATATCATTATACTTTGGTTATTTATGATAATAACAAGAGCATGTACGTTACAAAAAAAAAATTGTGTCCAAAACTCCAAAGACATTACACATGTTCGTTGTTATTCAAGTGAAAACTCCCCACGTGTTGTCGTTAAATAGGGAGGAAGGTTTTTGTTGGAATGTTGCTCATGATTTCTAAACTTCGGAATGATTTTACGTGAAACACGAAATGTAGCGTCAATTTCAGTGTTTGATGTTTCGATCCTCTAACAATTTGTTTTAATAATACAAATTTCACGTATTTCACACCTTAAGAGGGCAATTTCTTTAGAAAACAAAGTGGCGTAATTTGGAAATAAACTGGAAACTGGAAACTTTTCAGTGGCAATATGACAATGTCACATGTGGTTACTGAAATGCCACAGGCACTAAAGTTCACGACGGTATCTCCTGTCCTTTCTGAATATACCTTTAAAAGAACAATTCATCAAATTTAATTATAAGACAGGGAAATAGCAGATTTTGAGTCTACTATTTTGTCTCTTTTTTCACTATTTAGTAGTTTATGTGGCAGTCATGTACAACAGGTTGCAGCCAAGTAAGGTATGCGGATACATAGAAATTTTCTGTTCAGACAAAAAGGAAAAAATTATGTGTCAGCTACTTTTTAATGGTCAAAACAGCTGTTATTTAAGTGTAATTATTTTATTTTTGAGCAAAAAAAAATCTTTCAAAAAAGTTGTAAGAAAATATCAAGAACTTTAACAAATCTTTTGTTTTTCTGTTTTTCTTACCTTGGATTATCAAATTACATTGAAATGTTATTTTTGCTTCATGGGTGGAACAACATTATATATCTTTGCAGAAAATCCAGCACCTTTCTTTTCAGAACCATTTCAGAAAGATTTAACCAGAGCCATCCACTTTAATGCTGGCTCTAAAAAAATTGAAGGAGATACAAATCTTAGACGTACAATCATTATGTATGAAATGTTTGAATATCCTGAACTTTGGATGTAGTAAATTGCAAAAAGATTTCATTATGAATGTCATATTATTTATTTACCTGCTAGATTGTCCCGGATATGGAGATTTTTTGGGGGAGGAGAAGACAAGGCTTCCAAGATGCTGCATTCCAGTGCATGAAAGAAGTCTTCTAGGTTTTTTGGGGGGGAATTAGAAAGCCTCCACTTGTGTTGAATATCTATTCGAAAGAAAATGAAATTGATTTTGTTATAACCAGAACTAAAGAGTCATGTGGTTCTGGTGCAATTTTCGTTATATATGGGTGCACTAAATTTTGTATACTATCTCCATGCAGACACAACTAAAAATATTACTGTACTAGATAACGGAACAAATTGAATAAGTAATTATTGAAATTTGCATATTTCAAGATACTTTAAGGGAGTTTTTCCATCCTTTTTGGGAAAATTCTATAATTTAAGTTATGATTTTAAAGTCACTTCTGTCAAGTATGATGTAAAACATGATTTTATCAGTGAGAAAATGTATGGTAAATTCCGCGGTTAATTTAAAAATAAAGCTTAATAGTCACATGACTTTAAAATGTGGGATGCCAAACCGTCAAATTTCAAAATCACATCTATCCTTACAACACAACTTATTTTCTTTACTTGGCTTTGGCATTTATATACAGTTTTCACATTCGTACCACCATATTTTGTTAATTCTAAGTTTCCTCCTCTGAAAGGCTTTCTTCATGATTTGAAGTTGAACCTAATGTTATTTCTGTGGGCCTGTTTACTAAAGTTGCGTTGCACTCACTCTCAGTATAATTTGGTTTAAAATTATAGGCAATAGGTCCTGACACGGCCATAACCGTGATACTACTTTTTGACAGACTTAAAATTAACAAATTAAAATCTTAATCACTTTTTCTCTCCACCTCAAATTAGCTATTATATATACTCATCTTTATACTTATTTTGTCTGATGTTTAAAGAAATATTTCAGATTTATGAGGGAAAAAATTCTGAAATTTTAATATGAAAGTCATGTAAATCTAAAGAAAGGGTCACGAAACTAAACAATAAGTGGACAGTCAGGGAGAATCCTGGACTTTTAGTGTAATAAGATACTGTTATATTTTACAATACAAATAGAGAATATTAAATCCAGAATCTTACCACTCCCAATTCTTGTTTTTTTGCATTTGTTGTTTGCAAGTGAATGTTGATTCCATAAACTGTATGAAACTTGTTGTAACCATTGCTTATGTTGTAATTAATGTCCCCTAAAATTACAAAGAGTTTCTTGATATTTATATGAAATTCAGTTGTTGTATTTGATAGTGATTTATATACACAACATATTGTATGTTTTCTTTCTTTGTTGTTTCAATTGTCATAGCCTCTAGCTTCTCATCTGATATTTCATGTATTCTTCTCACATTCAAATGATCTTTTATATACTATTTCTTAAGATGTTAAACCCATTAATATTATACATGATATTTTCATCCGATTCATGTAGTCTTGATTCAGCAATTGCAATTACATCAGAAACAATAATGTTATGTATGATCAGTTTTCAAAACATTGAAATGCTTCGGTAATGATCGTATGTTCTGAAAACTAAGTAAGTATGGTGTTATCACTATAAATTGCATAAAATGGAGCGTAACATGATTTGGTTCTGTTATTGGAAATCAGTCTTGTCATTTCCTGCTCAACATCCTTTCTTTGAGACTGATTATATCTCATTTAATTCTAGAATTTGCAATTCGCTGCATTCTGCTTATTGCCACATAGTGTGCATGTGCAAACAATCTGGTACCCATATGTACCAATAATTGCTAAACAGTGTCTCCTTGTGATTTGTGGATTGTTTTGGCTGCAGATGGAAATTGCATTATGGTAACAGGAATTTTCTTTCTCAAAATTGTAAATGTGCGCTGATAGCAAAAATCGGAACCCATGTGGTATCTATCATTTCATCTGAAAAAGATCTGTATTTTTGTGTAGTCAACTTCCCCACATTACTATCATCAAACTTTACCCACAAGACACTAAAAGATCTGTATTTCTGTCTAGTCAACTTCCCCACATTACTATCATCAAACTTTACCCACAAGACACTAACAAAGATCTGTATTTCTCTCTAGGCAAGGTCCCCATATTACTATCATAAAACTTTACCCACAAGACACTAGGGATAGCTGAATGTTTTGCATCTAGATACTGATTTTGTTTTCTTCAGACAACACCCTGTTCCATTAGCGATACCATCTTCAACATTGATATTTGTAATAATTTCATACCGCATAGGCCTATTTACACAAACTGGTAATTTATGCAATACTTCCATTTTGATCAAAAGAGATGTATTTCTTCAAATGATATTTTGATTCATTTGTCTGATCTCTAGAGATCATGTCTTTGGATGTAATGAAAGTCTTTTCATTTTCTGATTTTTCATGTTCTATGATTGTGACTGTTCAGTAATTCATTAGTAGGAAACAAATGTGTTGCATTCTTGTTACATCTTACATTATTCGGTGTTATTTTACAGGCTTGAAGATCTTTAATATCACCAATTGGCTGCTTTCCTAGCCTCAACCTATTCAGTAATTCTGCAAATGGTTTGTCATCTTTTTACCTCATTATAGTTTCCAGTTGTGTTACAGAAAACAAGTTAGTCCATAGATTTTCATAAAGTGGACCATACGCAGATCTTATAGGAAGAAAAATCCAACTATCCATGACTGGTTTTAATTGGTATAAATCACCAACAGCAATATCTTGTACACCTCCAAATGACTTTAAATTTTGCTTAATTTCTTGCAGTCGTAGATTTATATACATGAATTGTTTGTTTCCTACCATTGAAATTTCATCAATAAACAATACTTGCAAATTCTTATATTTTACTTGCAACGTGTTCAATTTGATATGGTTTAATGTCTTGTAGTTGAAAGCTTTGTTTGGCTGAATAGAAAATGCACAGTGATTTGTAACCCCACCTATATGATATGCAGCTTTGCCAGTAGGAGCAGTCAAAAGTATCCTACAATCTAATGGTTTGTCACCTTCCACTGAACATAATGCTCTTATAAGTGTTTGAGGTAGTTTTATGCTTAAGACAGATTTGCCAACACCAGCCCCTCCTGTCAAAAAAGGATGTAATGGTTTCCGTTTTGTGGTTACCCATTGCATAACATGCGTACAAATTTCTTTCTGTTCTATATCTAACAAGAATAATAATTCAAGGAAGGCTTTTTCTTCTATACAATTGGGTAGTATTATTTCTGACGGTTGTTCTGCAGAAGGAATTCCCACATTAGAAGAAATATCATGAAATATAAATTCTGATGATGGTGATACATAATACCTCAAAATGATCACTTTCCACTGGGGCTTGCAGAGCATCTTCAGTTTCTGTTTGTTCAGTATTAAGTACAAGTTCACTCAGAACTTCATTATCATCTGCAGCAAGTTTGAAAATTTTATTTGAGAAAGACTTGTTCGGCTCATATTCTTGCACTTTTATTTTAATGATTTCTGATTGCATCTTTAAATGATCTTCTTATGAATCGTTATCTCCAATAATATTTATTGCTTCATTGCGCCATGAAATATGCAACATGATTCTTTCCCTACAGTAGTTTTCTTTGTTAATTGAACTGTCAGCACTTTTTGTCTACGACAACTAACAATTCTAACCCCAGAAGATAGTTCTATATTTAATTCATTGTCACTTGTGTCTGAAAAGTCTTCACATAATTGATTTGGGTCATCTTTATAATCTGTGTCATATTCATCAGTATAATTTGCGGGATATTTTACTTCAAGTTTTGATACATAATCTACTAGACACCATTTCTCTAGTTTTTTTTTTTTTTTTGAGTATCTACTAATGCAATTGCTATACCCAACATTTGTGTCATTTGGATCCATATCCCTCAATTGGCTTTCTGATTTTAGCTAGAATATTCTCTCACTTTCTGGTGATGTATTGATAAACACTACAGATCGAGATGCTGTGGTAATAGGTAATTGCAAAAGAAGGTATACTGCTTCTTTTGCTGAAACGTTTATTGCATTTGAAAATGTATTTCTAATCGATCTAATTTGATTTTGCAGGTTTAAATTATCTTGACGAGCTTCTTTGCCAGCACGATCCATGAGTAAACTCAAACGTTGTTGAGATTTACTCATATATGCCACAATATACACAGCACAAGCATATGGATCAGTAATAAATTGAATGCATTATTTGCATTATAAATGTCAAGAACATTTTTCATGTAAGGATTTACACGAATGTCTGAAGGATTTCTCTTCAAGAAGATGGTAGGTGAATTAATGGATGATCGCAAGGCACAAATATATTGTTTTCCATCCAAAATGAGAGCTGCTAGAAACTACATGAAAACCAAATTAATTCCATTCATATCTTTGTTCACAAAATAAGTTATTTTCTTGTAATTATCGTTTTTTTGTCAATATTTGAATTATTTTTAGCTCCAATATGATTATTTGGTAAAGGTTTTAAGAGCATTGTTTTAGACATTGGTGGTTTTGGTATCCAAACCTACAAATTAGTGTTCCTCGTTTTCTGCATGTTTTGGAATGCTTGTGCTTTTGCAATTGAATCATCGGTAGAGATTCATTACAAATTTCAGAAGAGCAAGAGATGTATTGCTCTACAAAAATTAACAACTTCATCATCAGTGCTCTTGTGAATAACTGGTGCATCCTTAATCCCAAACATAATATGTGCATGTGGAGATCTACGTTGTTCAAATTCAATTCTTACAAAGGAATCAGCGATTTCTCTTATAGGATGATGGTTACTCGTTAAAACTGAATTTATGAATACCTGAAAGTTATGATCAAAAAATCGTACACATCAGGATCAGATTGTATAAGTCTTGTTTTGGTAGCCCAATCCACGTCATGTACTGCTTCTGTTGTGTAAGTTTTACGATCAACTAATTTCCCTAGTGATTATAACAATTCAACCCATGCACTTTGTATCAGCAGATGACAAAGAAACAAAATATGTTGGAAACCCAACTGTCTAATCATGGCCATTAAATCTTTTTGTCTCTTCTTTAGATAAGGTGGGGAATTTCTAAGACTACGAAAAATGCGGTATCCATCATCTAATTTGACAAGTGCTTCAGTTGCATTTTCTTGCAGTAATTTGCCTGCAGTAAATGTTTTGCCTTTAGTTTTACGTCTCAAAACTATTGACACTTTACCAGCAATTTGGTTCATTTGGGTTTTCTTCAGCTTAAAAAGAAAATTTGGAGTTGAAGTTGCTGCACGCTTATCAACACATCTAAGTTCCCACTTGCAAATAAAACTATAGAATACAAGTAAAGGTCTTTCTGTATTTGCTGCTCTTCTTTGACCACAATATATTGTAGGAAATGCAAGATATTCAGACTCTTTGTCATTTAATAACCCTAAGGGTTTTTGTCCTTTACAGGATCATTAAGTGAGGTGTCATTATTTCCAGAGATTTGTTCTTCATGGTCAACTTCACTAAACCTATTAGACTCTGAACCTTCTCTCTCTTTCATCTACATCATTTTGATGTTCTTCTTCTAGATCAGAAAACTTGTCTTGTGTTTGGGATTGCAAAAAGTCACTAGGATTTTGACTTTCAATTGTCCATGCAAGTTACAGCTCCCTGGTTTATGCATCATTGAATTGAACACCTATTTTTTGGAAAACCGAGCCATTAGCTAAGAGCCATTGTAAGCCTTCAATAACTTTCAGCGAACGTATGTTTTCTGATAGAACAACAGAAATATAACATTTCTTACGTTTTAATTTCACTGGAATTGTTTCAATTAAAGAAAGTCGGGCCTCTAGGGAGGGCAAGCAGTGTAGGACTGATATCACATGGGACATTAACATTGACAACATTTTCTTTAATTGAAAATTGCCTCCCTCTTGGTAATTCTCTTATCTGCGCGAAAGGAATTCTAGGGAATAACATCTTTCTTCAAGATTTGTCAATTTAAGTTCAGGTGGTTTTGGTGGAAACACAATTTTTTGCAACTAATAATTTGGGGATTTTACCATTCTTTATTTTGGTTAAACTAGTGGTGCATATCTATTCTTTTTCACCTCAGAAATATATGTATGCGTGCAACACCTTTGTAATAATTCGTTACTTGCAGAAGAAATTGAAAAGTTATTGATCATTGAAATAGAGTGCCCAAACAATGTCTGGTGACAAGAAGTACATACATACACAGGGCCATTTTCACCATTAATTTAAACTTCAGTTTGCAAATAGTTAACAAGTGTTGATATTGATCATTTGTATCACAATCTTTTCTCTTAGGATTACCTCCTAAAATGTCAAGCGAAGAAGACAAATTCTTCGTTTTTTGTGAATTTGGAAGGCAATTTCATTGAATAAAGTCTCAGTTTTAGATACCATAAGCATTGATCATGCTTTTAATTGACTTTCAACTTCTGCTTTCAGACAGTCGTTAGTACATTTATTTTTTGGAAAAATATTTTCAGAATCATTTTTTACTTCTGGAACTGATTGTGTGTATTTGAATGTTGGAATATATAAAGCATTATCTAACACTTGTTTTTTTCTAAGTGTCTCAGATTTAAATTCCTAATTTAAATCACATTCATCCTTTGAATTAGAAATCTTGTATGACATCATACAAGGTCCATCCGTAATATTGAAGTCATTAAAACCAACACTTGCAATATCATCATGTTTCTCCGTGGTGGAATATAATCTATAGCTTTCATTTACTGATGTGATAATTACAGAAGCAAATTAGATTTTCCCCTGAAAAATTTGAGCATGTTACCTTCACAGGGCACACCTTAATGTTTGCAGATGGAGAAGTAATGTTCAAATGACTACATAATGTACTTAAATGATGCAGTAACACAGACATATTCGGGAATAATAATAAAACAGCTGTTCCTTTAATGCTGGGCAACTCATTTTTAGTTCTAGAATGAGAATCAAACAGCACATATTTGCCAGACAAATCTTGAAAAACTGATATCATGTACAACCCTAACACAATTATAACTTGTTTAGATTTCAGAAATGCTTGTTGATCTATAATGTCTAAGGGTTCAAATGCACTTTGTGGGAAATATGTAACTGTTCCATACACACTATCAAAATACTTGACATGATAGCAAGTTGAAGCACTTCTAAATGTTTCTGGTAAATCTTCAATTCAAAAACTACCCTGACAGGTAATACTTTCTTCCTTTTTTTCAGTTATTCGACTCTTTGACGGTACAATTGGTCACCTAAAAGTAAGATTTCATCGATATCTGCTTTGACAAATAAACCTAACTTAGAAGAGTATGCAAGCATAACAAAGATATTACATGAATAATGTCTCCCAGCAGTGTCAGTGGATTTTTTTTTATTATCTTGATGAAAGGACCCACAAACTGAATGAGTTGCTTTTAATGAAAATGCAGTTCCACATTTAAAAGATGTGAATTGATTTCTTGCATTATCCATCATGAGATAATTTTTTAAGAACAATTAAGTTTAAGGCAATACACACACTTGCAATTTGTAATGAAAACAGAGATCTTTCATTCTGGATTCTGCAACAATATTTCCGCCATGTCCTTCCCAAATAGCCTTGGGTAGGCAATAAAGCAGTGTTTCTTTCATTTCAAATGCAATTTTCTTGCAATCCCAAATAGCCTTGGGTAAGTATTCAAATAACAGTATATATCATTCATAATTTGTCTTTCCCATACAGCCCTGAGATAGGCATTCACACATGTGAATCATGTTTCATTGCATTGGTTAATGTAATGCTTATTCCTCTATTGTACCATCAAAGAGGGATCTGAAACGAGAAAAAAAAAAAACAATGGACATACTAAGTTCACAATCTGAATTAAATAAAAGCAATGTATCTTACAACCAGTACCCTAATAATATATTGTTTGTATAGGGTAAACCGTGTGGTTTCGTCCACTTTAGGCTTTTTATGCCGACCTTTTATTCAGTGGAAGCAAATGATAATAATACATCAAGTATTTCTCAAGTAGCAAAGAAGTGCAGTATTGGTAAATATACTATTTACGTCAAAACACATTTATCTTTTAAGGGTAAAAGCTTTAAGGTTTTGTCATGTTTTTCACTCAAAATTCGTCCACTTTTGCCAGTTTTCATCCATTTCAGCCTATTTTTATCCACCTAATTAATATACTAATTAAATCATGTGTAAATATCTTATTTATACAAAAAACTTCCAATATTGCAGAGATACTGACATCTATTTCTTATCTTTTCATACCAAAATTAAAACATCAAAATTGAAACAGTCAAACACAGTTTTCTAGTACCCTTTTTCAACAGGAGCCAAAGTCCCAGTGAACAAGGAAACCCTGACCCCCTATTTAATTTGCCTCAAATTTTCTGAGAGTAATTTAATTTCCTGAACAAAGTCAAGGTCTGAAAGACATGGGAACGGGCCAATCTGAAATAAGATACCTGAATTTCCCCAAACCATTTTGGTCAAACACTTTTTGAGTGGAACCAGTCTCAGTGTCATAACTAAGATTGATCCTCCAAAATTACCTTTGTCAAATAAAAGAAATGCAGACAACACGAGGCTCCCTAGCTATTAGTCATATCCCACAATACACTTTTTGACATAACTGGTGGCGTTTACTGTGGGTTATTACACTCTCCGTACATAAAGGTGCAGTGTGTTGAGCGTTAGGCTACCACACTTAGGTCGATGGGGCGAATTTCGCTACAAACTTGCTATCTTGCCATATTATGTACCGTTCTTGCTTTAATTCTTATATGTAAAGTTAATTCTTTGAAGTTGTCTTAGTGCTCAAAAAGAAAAAGACATTAGAAGACCCTTTATGCTTGTTTTGGCGAAAAAGGTTTTCCCAGTCGGATCTCCGAAGTTTCTGACACTTGTATTGTTTATGCTGACGTCATATTACTTCTAAGTAAGATGTATGGTTGTCGTACAGCTGATTGACTAACAACTTATGCAAATTTAAATAGATTCAAGTAACAAGTAAATATTTGTATCGAAGCTTGAAATGACCTCATGAATAATCAACTTTATTTCTGCTCTAAAAGTAATGGCTGAATAGCTGTTTGCATCACGAACAGAAGTCTCACAGAAAATAGATCAATTTTACCATTTCCAAGTAAGTTTTAAACGGGAGAATTTTGTGGGTCAACAGTTAATTTGTTGTAAACCTAGTGATAAAAAATTTGTAATATTTTAGTGAAGAATATTCTTAGGGAGGCTGTATAAAGTTGAGGCAAATATGTTTGTCTTTCATCTCCAATGGCGTGCATAGACAACAACCATAACCATTACAATGTCAGCATACAAAAACTAGTTAAAGTGAAAGAAATTACAGCCGTACGATGGTAAATCATGATTCCAAATTTAATTTTCAGATCGATGAAATTGACACATTTTTGCTTCTGGCTTCTTGAATGACATGAATGAAGCAATTATGCAATTGCAAATTTCAATACTTGAAGCGTGTTTTAGATGTTATTAAGCAGTCCGGAAGCAACCTTTAAAAACTGGTTACTTTGAAATACCAAAAAAATTGGGTACTTTGATGTATTACGTCATCGCATGAGCCTACACATTTGATTAGCCCACAATAAACCTATGGGGTTTCTCATTTTCCGCTCCGGATTGTCCAAAATTTCACTAGATATCCTGAAATGTTGGAGACTTGGTTAGGCTATAGCCTACTAAATCCTATTTATGTCTAACCCTGAAGTAACCTTAGGCGATCCTTAATAGGCCTAACGTTAGCCATAACATAGGACCTAATGTTAAGCCTAATTTGTATTCATTCTAAAGGCTATTTACCTTATTATTTTGGAAGCTAATATGATATAAAAATATTCCACTCACCAAATTGCAGGATCTTTAAAATTTGAAGGAACTGTAAATAATTTTGACGTAGGTCTGGCCTATATCTTGTAAGGTTGCTTCGTCAGTTCGCACACAGACACAGCCACAGGTGTTCCTAGCGTTATGGCAACCTATATACTTATTACAAATATATATATATATATAACACCTCCTACCGTAATTTTCGAATCGTATATGAAAATTCCTTTTTTTTACCACTCGCGAATCTTAATTACATTTTTTTTTTACTTAACTCACATTTGCCGGAGACTCCCTTCTTCATTTATAAGCCACAGTATTTGTTATTCTTTTCCGATTACATGTACAAACGATGAATTTTGTACCCCTATTACAGTCATGACAGTTTAAATGCCCGACAATTTGCTGCAAACCAAAGAAATGTTGCGATAATGTCATGAAGAAGCCATCAATGACGTCATCGTAACGTTTCTCTGGTTTGCAGCAAATTGTCGGGCATTTAAACTGCCATGACTGTAATGGGGGTAGAAATTTCATCGTTTGTACATCTCATCGGAAAAAACAAAAAACTGGATTATAAACAAAGAAGGGAGTCTCCGGCAAATGTCACAATTGAAATTTCCAGGTTTAAGCTATGTATTACTGGCAATGTGTAAAAATAATGTGTGAGGTGTCCATGTTTTTACAGACAAGGCAGCGGGGCTTGTTGCATTTGATATTACCAAGGTTGGTTTGTGTGTTTTGAAGTTTAGAATGTACGAGGATGGATTTCAAGTTACGAGGTTGTTTGCGTGCTATGACTGGGGGATTCGTGAAAAGAGGGGCTAGTGTTGATGGGTCTGAATGAAGGATGGGCCACGATTGTTGTACATTAGATATGAATGGTTTTGGTGAGGGGGTATGTGTTATCACTAGCGGAATGCGAGTGCATTTGGACTTGGGTTGGTAGTTTAGCAATTTTTGACGAGGAATGGCGAGAACTTTTCAAACTGGTCAGATAAAAGTTTAAAGGGATATCCCCTGTTGCTAAATTGTTCGAGGAGGGTAATGAAAGAATCTATCAAATCATTGGTAGTGGAGCAAATTCTGCGTATGCGTAACGGTTGACTGAAAACTAGAGACTTTTTGATATGTGATGGGTGGAAGCTTTTGAAGTGTAAGTATGTTTGTCTGTCTGTCTGTCTGTCGGCTTTCTGAATAGTTTGGTTTGCAGTTGTCTTTAATTAATACTGTGGTATTAAGAACAGAGATTTCACTGGTGGATTGCTACATAGTGAATTTGATCCGCCTGTGTTGACTGTTGGCCTTTATGAAAAATTGTTCGAGTTCTTGTGGCTCATAATCCCAAAAAAGGAAAATGTCATTGACGTATCGTATGTGAAATGTGGGTTTAAGGGGGAAACTTTCAAGTAACGTTTCATCGAAGAAGTGCATGAAGATATTGGCGTAGGCCGGGCCATACGTGTTCCCATCGCAGTGCCGTTAATTTGTAGAAAGTGGGTATCTTGGAAGGCGAAGTTATTATCGTTTTAAAATGAACTAGTGAGGGAAGTAATTTCGTGTGTTGCTTTGTGTGAATAAAGGTCTAGCATTTGCTTAACTGATGCAGTACCTTCTTCGTGGGGGATGTCAGTATACAAGGAGCTGACATTCATTATGACTAAGATGGTTTTAATTTGAATGTTATTGATGTTGTCTAATTTTCTAATGAAATCTGTGGTATCTTGGCAATAACTTGGTATGGAGGGGGGAAGGGGCTGGAGGTTATAGTCCACGAACGCGGAAATGAATTCAGTCAATGTACATATACCGGATACAATGGGTCTTCCAGGAACAAGAATTAGATCATCGAGAGCTAGAGAGCAAATATTTGGTTCTGATGTATTGGTGTTGTGAAGGTCTAATTGTGTCTCAACTGGTCCACGTAATTTGTGAACTTTGGGTTGGTTGTGAAAGATGCTAGGTTTTGGATTGCGTGGGATCGAACGTCCAACCTCTTCTCTGATCTTAGGATTAAATAGTCTACATAGCTCATGAAGTTCATTAAGGTATAATGGTGCAGGATCCGTTGGTAAGATCTGGTGGGTGTTGTTATCCGAGAGTTGTCTGTTCGCCTCCGCAATGTAGTCTGATTTGTTCAGGATGACGATTGCCCCTCCTTTGTCCGCTGGTTTGATTACTATGTCTTTGTTCTTCTGTAGGTTTTCCAATGCCCCTCTGTCGTCACGGGAGATGTTGGAGCTTTTTTATCTAGGTTATGAGTTGATGTTGAAAGGAAGTTATCAAGATGTGTATGTACGGCGTTGACAAACGAATCAATATAAATGTTCCTATTGGGGGATGGTATCCAAGTTTTTTTTTTCTTGGGTGGTTGTGGGTAAGGTGAGGGTTCTTTTCCTGTTGCTTCAGAGGCCGCCCATTCCGTGATTCGTAATCTTCTGTTGAATTTGTGGATGTCTTTGCAAAGGCCAAAGCTGTGAACTTTTGTTGTCGGGCAAAAGAATAGAACAAGTTCCAACAGTGCGCTTTCATTCTTAGTGAGCCGATGTGATGATAGGTTCATGACATTAGAATGATGAACGTTTACTGGTACACTTAAGGTATGATTGTGTTTCTTTTGTAGGCTCAATTGGTTGAGAATCGAAGAGTTTCTTAGTTTCGAGAGAATGGGTGATTGCTGGATTAGTTTGTTTAATTTTCTCTCCTTTCTTTGGAAGCATTTGCTTTGGCGGTTTGAGAATGAGTGTGGCGGATAGTTCTCGTTTTTTTTTGTTGGGTCGTTGATGTCTTGAATCCATTGCGTGTAAGACACTTTAGTAGTTCACTTTCGTTGATTTATATAAGCGGCTTTAAGACACAGGTTTCTGAGTTCTGTTGAAGCTGTGTCGCAAATAGCAGCAGCTTCATGTGTATTTCTTGTCGTATTAGAAGTGTGCTTCATGGGATTCGGTAGAAGAAGTCCTTCTGAATTAGCTTAAACTTTTTACACCAGTTCAGAAAGGCTATGTCTGATCTTGTTTGTGCTGCTTTGTGTTATAGTTTTTCGTGGTTTCTTCTTTCACGCAAAAGAGCAGTATCATCCATTTTGTATATATCCTAGGCTTGGTGCGTGTGTTGGAGGCTTAATTTAAAAATGATAAGATTTACAACCTCTCGGAGATTTAATGATACTTTCATAATCCAACTGTGCTATAAAATATAACGCAAAATATTTCGGTCTGACTTCAGACCTTCTTCAGTTGCAATTGATGTGTGTGTGTAAGAAATAGAGTGCAGGTATTAGGTATTAGTGGGGCTTTTCTAAAACATGTGTTGTTGCTCTCTCTCTCTCTTCTCTCACTATCTCTATATATATATATATATATATATATATATATATATATATATATATATATATATATATATATATATATATATATATATATATATATATATATATATATATATTAATTACAGGCTGCCAAAGAGGTTGGTCTGACAATATATATCAAAAGACTAGTACATGATGTACAACCATCCACAAGCTAGCCTCAAGGACATTAACGGTACCACTCTAAAGCAAGTCACCAACTTTCAGTATCTTGGTTCGTGGGTAGACTCCACCAAGAAAGACATAGATATTGGAAAAGCATGGACTGCCTGTTCCAAGCTGAGCAACATATGGCGTAGTGATCTCTCCAGAGATCTCAAAATCAATTTCTTCAAGGCAGCTGTTGAAAGTGTGCTGTTGTATGGATCTGAGGGATGGACTATGACAAATGCACTTTCAAGGAGACTGGATGGTACGTACACAAAATTGCTGAGATTTGCCCTTAGTGTGTCATGGCAACAGCATCTCCCTAACAGCCAACTTTATGGAAACTTACAACCTATTTCTGAAGTCATCCAGGCAAGGCGCCTTATGGCCACTGTTGGAGGAGCAGAGATGAAGTCATACATCAGACACTTCTCTGGGACCCAAAACATGGAAAAAGAAGTCGTGGTAGGCCAGCACTAACCTACATTGATGTTCTTGAGAAGGACACTGGAATTGAAAGAGATGTCCTGCCAGGTGCCATGGATGATCGCAAGCAGTGGATAATCTTTGTCGGCAGTGCCTGAGTTCGCTCGATATGATGATGATGATGATATATATATATATATATATATATATATATATATATATATATATATATATATATATATATATATATATATATATATATATATATAGATAGATATAGATATAGATATAGATATATAGATATAGATGATTTCAGGAACACTAAATTTACGTATATAGTTATTAATAATTTATCAAACATCTTGCTAACGTTGTAAAGAACGTGCACAATTTACAAGGCCAACAATGTAGATACAAATTGAAGAATATCAAATACTACGAATTACAGTACAATAAGCTACAAAGAAAACTACGAATTACAGACTTTCTGCAAAAGAAAGCATAAACAAAATAAAATTAAACGATTTCACGCTCAAGTATGTCATTTACATCATATGTCTAATCTATTTATAGATTTTTTGCCAAGGCCCCAAAACAACCCGAACAAACGAGATTACTCGAAAACCAAGACACACAGAACCGGGACATTTTCGGGGAAACGACGTCTACACGAATAATTTTTTTTAAAACGAGCAGTCGAACGAACGAAGATTCGTTTCATCATTTAGATTGCAATAGCCTGATTGTTCAATCAGGCTAACAAAACAGCAAGCAGATGATTCAGGATTAGAATAGTTCCACTTAAGTTGGTACAAGCGTAGAGCTATTCTTAAGTTCATCACATTATATCCAGTTATGTATGTATTTCAGTTATTTATATGCATTTATACCCATTACATTAGCTTATATTTAATTGAGACTCCAGGCCTCTGTAGCATTATCATTTTTGCCGTAAGACCTAACTATAATCTGCTTGTGCAAATTAAAGACAAGCCCCTAGCACACACACAAAAAAAAAAACATTTTAAAACTCTTTACTTTGACAGTTGTAACAGTACACTATTGAGGAGGCTTTGAATTTGCTAGTCACTTCAACCAGGGATCTGTTATCCCAAATAACAGATCCCTGCTTCAACACAAATAACATTTTTTTGATGAACTTAACCCATATGTGCGAAGTTTATAATGCATTGGAGTATTTAAGTAAAGATACCCATCAGCCGTGTTATAACACAGTTGTGGTACACTCTGACTCCTGGGGGCTCAGGTGCGGCCAAAGCAGGTACCTTTTTTACATAATTTTCGTAGAGCAGCTATCAAATTCCAAGTCTGTCATACTGCAGATCAGAAAAATCGTATATTTTCATACTGCAGGTGTCAAAAATTGTTTAAATTTAAGCAGCGGGTATAACAAAATCAAATATTTTTGTAGTTCAGGTATAAATAATTGTTGCTCTCATACTGCAGTTACCCAAAAATTCCAACTCCCTGATACTGCAGGTATAATTTTCAAATTCTAGGGCGGCCATACCTACCACTGAAGTATGGAACAACACCCCCGAGACCCAGCGGAGGTAATATGAGATGGTAGACTGAAAAGCTGAATCTTCAACCTCTCTGCCTCGGAGGTCTTTTTAACCATTCATGCATAAATGATCTAAATATAAATTACAGGAGCCATAATGTTTTCTACTTTCCAGAAATTGCTTAGGATGTCCGTCAATCGTAGCTGGAAGCCACGCATGTTAGCCATCATCCTGGCAGTTGCAACCATTCTGACATTGTTGGCATTCTATCACAAAAAAGATGTTATGTAAGTATGAACAAGTTTTATTTTACAGATTTCTTTTTAATTAGTCGATGTGACGGGGTGAAACATTCCTTTTGAGCCACAGTTGCGAATCTAAGGACAGGTCCATGGCCACTGTCAGTTCCCAGCCTCGCGTTAATGAGGTGGTGTGACTTCACTCTTTTCGGTCCGAACTCCGTCCACTTTCAGAATTTTCGGAAAATCGATCACTGGATGACGCAGTTTTCTATCACGAGGTTATCACCTGACAATATTGTAGCAGTAAATATATTAAGCTAGGTGGGAGTTGGTTGATTTCTCTTTTGAATGTTACCAAATTTTGCGTTGTTGTTGTTTGGATTTGTGTACTAAAATATTGACTTAATTTTTGGATTACATTTATGCCAAATCTCGACCGGCTTCCTTCAGAATTAGACAAAGTTTGCCAATAATTCATTAGACGGCGCAATAAGCTTTCTGTCAGTACTTAATTCGTATGGGCCCGGTGACGATTAGTGACAATATTTTGAAGTTGAAAATGGCCATCATTACAGAGATTAGCATTAACTTTTACGTGGATTTTTATCGCGATCAGGAATAAGTAGTGTGGTACCTAGAAAAAGATTTATTTTACATCCATCTCATTTATTACTCTGACCTAGCCTATAGGGCCTAGTAGCAGTCAATGTGTCATTTCATTGATTTATTCTGTGCAGCATTGATTCCAAATGATTGTTCATCATACTGTCATATGTATATTTGAAATGTTTTGCAATAGTGAAAGACCAGTGATTTTTGTATCATTGTTTGTAGGTTAAAGTGTGAGCAAGGTCTGTAATGAAATGAGAATAAGTGTGTCCATTATTACAAATCAACCATGGACTGATGGATCTTGGTACTAAATTTACAGGATAAAATTAACAATTCATTAATAGAGTTTATAGGTTGTGGAATTCACTACCAAGTGGCATCATGGATGCAGTCAGTTTGAATTCATGACTCTGATCCGTATGAATTGTTAAACTCAAGTCAATCCAGACCTGGACCACCAGGCATCTAATGCCTTTCATTGTGTATTCATCATAGGTAGCTTATTTTCAATTTCAACCTAGAGTGTTGCCGTGCTGGTATGCCGTCATTTTATAAAGTGTTTTGAAATATTGCATTAGACAATGAGGAAACACTCCAAAACCAAGATATCTAGACTGCAGATTATCTGCTAGTTTAGGCTTTAGCTTGAGGACTTAAATAAGCAATCTGAGTTGTTGTGAAAACTTATTTCTGTTTATGTGTATGTTTTCATTTTTTCAATTGTGTGTCACAAGTTTCATTAATAATTTTTGTAAGCAAAATTCAAGTGGCACTACATATATTCATATGTACCTTGCATGGGGATTGTTTTTGACAAAAATAAATTTGTTGTGAACATTTTTTTCAATTATTGTCTGGAACAGTTCAAGAACAAACAGCACTGCATCTGTGTATTCTGTTTATATTTCAAGGGTATATAAATTGTCAGTGTCATAAGTAAATCAAATGTTGAAGAAAAAGTATCTTCCTCAATAGCATTATTATTTTTTATTGTTGCAAGTTAATGTCATTGTGCAAGTATGCACTGCAAATTCAAGTGTTCAAGAAATGAATACTATTTGAACACCAAAACTAACAGTTTTAGTACGCGTCTTGGTGTTCAGAACACTGATGTTCTATAAGAACATTGGTGTTCTATAAGAAGACTGGTGTTCTATAAGAACACTGGTGTTCTATAAGAACACTGGTGTTCTATAAGAACACTG
This sequence comes from Chiridota heheva, assembly GCA_020152595.1. Classification (NCBI taxonomy): domain Eukaryota; kingdom Metazoa; phylum Echinodermata; class Holothuroidea; order Apodida; family Chiridotidae; genus Chiridota; species Chiridota heheva. The sequence goes on from JAIGNY010000703.1 coordinate 565,787, forward strand.
GTGTTCTATAAGAACACTGGTGTTCTATAAGAACACTGGTGTTCTATAAGAACACTGGTGTTCTATAAGAACACTGGTGTTCTATAAGAACACTGGTGTTCTATAAGAACACTGGTGTTCTATTAGAATACTGGTGCTATATAAGAACACTAGTGTTCTAGAAGAACACGGGTGTTCTATTAGAATACTGGTGCTATATAAGAACACTAGTGTTCTAGAAGAACACGGGTGTTCTATAATAAATAAACACTAAGTGTTCTACTTCTAAACACCAAGCGTCCAATTGTGAACAAATAGACGTGTTCTATTTGTGAACACGTTTACATGTAATTGGCATGTAACAGACTGACAGAAAGAGAACACCATTTAGTCTTCAAATTTATCAATTTAAACACTTGGTGTTTAGTGACCATAGCTGTAGTTGAGTGAGATACATAACAGGTAAACTACAGATTAATCTTATCCTGAAATTATAGTATTTGTATTTTGTTGAGAAGTATTCCATCTAAATCAGCATTATTCAAATTGATAAGCAGACGGAAGTGGGAACAGACTGTGGTTAATTTTCTCAATTTTAATTTCACATTCACAATAGCCTAGCCTAACATTAGAGGCCTATTCATTAACCTTAATTTTAACCATAACCCTAACTCTAACCTAGGTTAGGCCTATAACGTTAGGCTAGGCCTACTGTGATTTTTCAGTTAAAATTGAGAATGTTGAAGACAATCTGTTCCCAGTTCTGTCTGCTTATAAATTTAAATGATGCATATTTAGATGCAATACAATAACAAGTACTATAATTCCAGGATAAGATTAATCGGTAATTTACCTGTTATGTATGTCTATACAAAGCAAACGCCCAGTTCAAAAGTTTGTACAAAAGGCTGAAGGGCCATTCTCTGGTTGTTCACATACGTAACGTAACAGAGCTGCAGAGAATGGCCCTGAAACGTGATCACGGCACTGTCGAGTCTGACGACTGTATAATATGTTGTTGAGCTTAGCGAGCGCGCGTTATAACACATAGTGTGTAGCTTGAGAACATGTTTTTGTTCGGTTGTTCTGTTACTTATAATCAGCGTAAAAGCTGGTAACTAAAATCGTATTTTATTGATAAGAACACATTGATACATGGTGCTCGTTAATGAGTGACGCTAGTGTTAAGATATCAAACATCTAAAATCCTGATGAAGAACACACGTGTGCATAATTTGAACACTTTAGTAACAAACAAAACACTGAAAAGACGCGTCAGGCGTCTGGGATATCTGCAGTGTGGATATATAGAACACTGGTAAACGTGTACATGAGGTCCTGTTATAGAATACCATTATATGCCATACAACTAAGTATTCTACATATTCATACAATGGGTGCATGATTATTAACCGCTGTTATGCAAAGTTTTAGACCGTTATGTGAATTACGTGATTTTCTAAGGCAATTTCTATTTTCAGTGTTTGGGTTTAGAGGTCATCATTCCTCACACTACGAGTCAGTGTTTTTCTTACCATCTGAATGTGATTTGCTGCCAGATTCATCCCCAAGTCCATAAAAAAAATATAAAAAAATCGTTATGTTTGAGTCCTTGTAATTTTAATTGGCATAATTTATCAAAACGCTATCATAGTAAATCACCAAGATAATCTCAACTTAATTTTTTTCTTCAGAGGAGGCAAAGTCCAATCAGTTCATGCTGATGTAAATTCACACCAATGGGCCTACAAAGCAACAATGTGTTTACAAGAAGTTAAAAGAAAGTACATGAAATCAGGGATTTGCTCATTTTGGATAATAAATCCCTGGTGAAATGGTATTTTAGCAGTATAAGCAAATATAAATGTATTTAACCCTATGTATTATAGCAAAAGAATAGTGAAAATACTACTGCACAGGCTGAAGTTTAGAAAATCAGTATTGACACCACATTGCATATAATTATCAAAATCCTGCATACACTGAGTGTTATTCAGTTGCCTCAAGGAGTTCTGTCGTCATTAAATATCATTCATTTTATTCTGAATTTGATATACAATTAGGATTCTAATGTATTCTGAAGTAAATACTTTTTGTTATTTTAAAGGAACACGTTATCAGGGGATTACGAAGGGCTTGTGGCTATTTCGTGCGAACCCCATTTCATATAGTACAGTACAGGCGAGATTACGATACCGATGTAAACAATACCACGTGACTACTTATTGCCCAATCATGTTATGGATCGTGCGATATTCGCGAAATCAACATGATTTCCCTAAAAATAGGTGCAAAACTTGCAAATCCCTAAGCAGCTTCTCCTGATTGTTATATTTATTTTCACAGATTTAGATAGAAAGAAATTTTCTATCACATGTCAAAAGATCGTGTGGGTCCAAGACTGGAAATGTGTTTTGTGACCACGTTTTTCGACACCCGTTTTTCCACATTTGTATTGGTTATAAATCCCTCCGATTTTCATTATTTTATTGCCTAAATTATTTTTTCAAATGTTGATGAATAGTAATTTCAACCCTTTATCTGTATAAATTTCATGTATTGATAACGTTTTTTGTCGTAACAAAGCTGTAATCATCTTCGAGAAACAGCATATTTCATCTCAAAATATATTCATAAATCCGAGTGGGCGGAATACGCACAGAAGAGAATAAGCAGTTTTTCGCAAGGCTGGGAACTAACTGGTCAAAAATGTCCGTCTTCATGGTGCATAGATATTCGAAAAATTCGAAAAAATGGATGAATTCACGGCGTGAAGTTGACCACCAAGAGTATTACAAGCAACGGAATATTCTTAATAACTTGATCCGACATGTTAAGATAAAGTATTACTCTGCTCAATTAGATTCTTGCACTAGCGATCAAAAGAAACTATTCAAAATAGTCAATAGTCTTCTACACAGATCTAAAACCACTGCAGCTTCCAACATCTGTCTCAAACGATGTTCTTGCAAATAACTTTTCTGACATTTTTCTTCAGAAAATCGAGAATATACGTAAATCATTTAACAATCACTCTCTGGAATTTTTTTCTGAATTACAGAATGAAGGAAAAGGATTTGAACATTATCTTCATTTAGTCTTACAAATAACCAAGAAGTTAGTGAGATTGTTATGAATTCACCTTCAAAGTTATAAAAACTTGACCCATAACCCACGCACCTGCTTAAAGAGGGCATGACATGGTCATCGATTTTGGCTAAAAACTTAAAATAATAACTTCTAGTAATATAAAATCACATAATTATAACACCAATTCCCGAAAAAATCGTAAAAATTGGTGCAAATATCGAGAGAAATATGCAGCAAAATCACACGCTACGTAGCTAACGATGAAAATGCTTGTCACATGACAAATAAGCCTGTGACGTAAGTTCGGGCGTAAGGCAGAGCTGGCTAGCCACTGGAGACACATAAACACTGTACTTTCTTGCGATAATGGCGACCGACAAAAGGCGTTCTTCCTGTTCTTCGTCTGATAGCGAACTAGATCTTGTATTATAATGTTCTTCCTCAAGTTTTAATGAAGGAGAATCAAATGATTCTGATGAAAATGAAGAGGTAGAAGGTGAAATTATCGGCCTTGCCCGTACCAATTTGAGCCGGAGGGCGATGCACAGGAGGCTGAAGAATTCGACCATGTTCGCATCGAGAGACTCCAAGAAATTGTTAATAACCTACAGGGTGAGATACTTTTTTGATTATGCGTGTTTTGAGATGGGTGAAATTTCTCAATTCTTTTGGCAAAGATTAATCCCCCTCCGCAATGAAAATTGAAACCCTGGCTTAGGTCAAGAGACAGTGAAGCCTCATATAGTAGTTTTGCGAGAATTACTTGGCGAGAAAAAGTTTTTGTTTGGTAGGCGTAGGCTAGGCCTAATAGTAATACGTAGTAGACCCTAGTAGTGGTGGCACTAAGTACTAAAAGTCCAAGATTCCTCTGAAAGTGAGTTAGGCATCCATTTTGCACATTATCAAAGCTAGAGGAATTTCGAGCTAGTACTAGTAGGCCTAGTACTTGGCCTGGTTATTATACACATCCCTCAGTACTGTTGTCATTGGGATTGCCGTACGAGGGTTGTTATGTACTATTAGGTGCAATTCTTATGTTTAAAAAAATTCACACGTAGAAAATTGATGATTGAAAAATAACTAAGATAATTAACGTACTAGTAGTACCGTCGGACTAATCCAGCCGTGTTATTATGGCTGCCGTTGGTGATGGCTGGCCGTCCAAGGGTACTACAAAATCCTATACCCTCCTCAGCTCCTGTGCTGTTTCCAGCAAGGTGTAAAAGTATAGGAAACTCTCAGTTTTAAGATCTTTATGAAAATGAAACCATTTTACCTTTTTCTCGCCTACGATGACTAGAATCGATGTTTGAAGCCCATCCATGTCTTCAACTGTTCTTAAAGTGATTTTAGTTACTTTTATTCAAATATTTTACACTACTTTTCATTCCGTAAAAATTGTCTGACGAGCTCTCCAAAGTATGGTCAAAATTCAAAACGACCATTGGGGCTATAACATTTTAGCGGGGGTGATATGTTTGAGATTATTTGAGAATAAAATTAAGATAATACATATAATGTAGTACAATTAAATAAAGCAACATTTCTTGATGTTTTATTTATCTGTTTTTGCAGTTTTTTAAATTTATTTTTATACTAATACGATTTAATTAAAAATGATGTATAGTGACAGTTTAAGATCTTCCCCATTTTTTAAAATTTACTTTAAGTGGGTATTACTTACAAAGCATCCTAAAAATTTTCATCCAAGCATTGTTTCATATAACCCTTTCTTGATTAAGGTCATGGCTTTTTATTGTGTAATTTCTTGGGAGGTACAGCTCCTTGAAAGGTCAAATTTTCTGTTCTCTTTCAATGTTTGTTTGAGAGGGCAGATCCTGAAGGCCAGCATTCATTAAAAAAAAGGCATGTTGTACTTTACCATACCTACTAAGGAATATATCATTTATTTCAGAGACATGAAAAATTATCATTTTATACAGTACCTAAAAACCACATATATACATCAATTTCCTTTGCATTGTAGGCAATGATACCATGGGAATGAACATGAAGGTTGATACTGATGGAAAGAAAAATGGGATTCATTTAAGAAGTTATTTCATTGTTCTTTTGTTAATGCTTATTTTCTTTTTGTATCTCCTCAGATGATACTGCATATCGGCAACTGGTAAGATGGTGCAGGGACTATCTTGGCAAACACAATCGTGTAATTCTACCATCATGTGCAGTGCTAAAAATCAGAACTACATTTTCAGCTGAAGGACATGTTGGGTTTAAATACCCTGACCTTTATTTTGGAGACTGACTCCTGTGCAGTGTGATTTAGTATTTCTTGAAAGTGCATCCTTAAAAATACTTGTTTTATTTTAAGATGTAAAAAGTTTTTTTTTTTTTTTTATGCTTGCCTGGCAAAGTTTGCCCCCCAAAAGTATTTTGTATTTACTTTGAAGTGTCAGGTGCTAGTGTTGTAACATTAGAACAGTGATATTGTTCAGATAATTACACTACAATGAATCCAAAAAGCACCAAATTAGTTTGATTTTTAATGATATTTGTTGAAAAGCTCTTGCTTGTTTTATTATGTGATGCTATTACTGTTAAGCCTCTGCCACATCAATCAGTGTATACCCCAAATTACCATGCTAACTGGTTTAACCATTCGATATACAAGCAAACCTTATTGAAATGAAATAAATGAACCAATAATCTCCTCTCCAAATGTTCACCACATTGTATTTTTTTGATATACTTTCTGCAGGGCTTAAAATACATTTTTGTCATTTTAAAAGTTCCTTTTGTTTTTGCCTTTACTATAATTTTGAGTAGAAATGTAGCGTCAATGCAAATTCTTCATCAATGGCAGAGGTCAGTGCAGAAGATACTGGGTTTGAATATTCCAATTGGTACTGTTGTATTGCCATTGTCCTTGAGCAGCTTTTGAGCAGTTCACTCAGCTGTTTATTGGTTCCAGCTTGTAAGGATTCAACCAGCTAAAGATATTGCTGAGGTTAGGTCATGAGATAATGATTAAACCCTGGATTGAGGCAGTGGCGAGGCAGTGGCGTAGCGAGGCAGTGGCGTAGCGAGGCAGTGGCGTAGCGAGGCAGTGGCGTAGCGAGGCAGTGGCGTAGCGAGGCAGTGGCGTAGCGAGGCAGTGGCGTAGCGAGGCAGTGGCGTAGCGAGGCAGTGGCGTAGCGAGGCAGTGGCGTAGCGAGGCGGTGGCGTAGCGAGGCGGTGGCGTAGCGAGGCAGTGGCGTAGCGAGGCAGTGGTAGCGAGGCAGTGGCGTAGCGAGGCAGTGGGCGTAGCAGTGGCGTGGCGAGGCGGTGGCGTAGCGAGGCAGTGGCGTAGCGAGGCGGTGGCGTAGCGAGGCAGTGGCGTAGCGAGGCAGTGGCGTAGCGAGGCGGTGGCGCAGCGAGGCAGTGGCGTAGCGAGGCGGTGGCGTAGCGAGGCAGTGGCGTAGCGAGGCAGTGGCGTGGCGAGGCAGTGGCGTAGCGAGGCGGTGGCGTGGCGAGGCAGTGGCGTAGCGAGGCAGTGGCGTAGCGAGGCAGTGGCGTAGCGAGGCGGTGGCGTAGCGAGGCAGTGGCGCAGCGAGGCAGTGGCGTAGCGAGGCAGTGGCGTAGCGAGGCGGTGGCGTGGCGAGGCAGTGGCGTAGCGAGGCAGTGGCGTAGCGAGGCAGTGGCGTAGCGAGGCAGTGGCGTAGCGAGGCAGTGGCGTAGCGAGGCAGTGGCGTAGCGAGGCAGTGGCGTAGCGAGGCAGTGGCGTAGCGAGGCAGTGGCGTAGCGAGGCGGTGGCGTAGCGAGGCAGTGGCGTAGCGAGGCAGTGGCGCAGTGGCGAGGCAGTGGCGTAGCGAGGCAGTGGCGTAGCGAGGCAGTGGCGTAGCGAGGCAGTGGCGTAGCGAGGCAGTGGCGTAGCGCAGTGGCGGTGGCGTAGCGAGGCAGTGGCGTAGCGAGGCGGTGGCGTAGCGAGGCAGTGGCGTAGCGAGGCAGTGGCGTAGCGAGGCAGTGGCGTAGCGAGGCGGTGGCGTAGCGAGGCGGTGGCGTAGCGGGCAGTGGCGTGGCGAGGCAGTGGCGTAGCGAGGCAGTGGCGTAGCGAGGAGTGGCGTAGCGGGGCAGTGGCGTAGCGGGCAGAGTGGCGTAGCGAGGCAGAGTGGCGTAGCGAGGCAGTGGCGTAGCGAGGCGAGTGGCGTGGCGAGGCAGTGGCGTAGCGAAGTGGCGTAGCGAGGCAGTGGCGTAGCGGGGCAGTGGCGAGCGGGGCAGTGGCGTGCGGCGTAGCGGGGCGTGGCGAGGCAGTGGCGTAGCGAGGCAGGGAGAGTGGCGTAGCGAGGCAGTGGCGAGCGAGGCAGTGGCGTAGCGGGCAGTGGCGTAGCGAGGCAGTGGCGTAGCGGGGCAGTGGCGTAGCGGGGCAGTGGCGTAGCGAGGCAGTGGCGTAGCGAGGCAGTGGCGTAGCGGGCAGTGGCGTAGCGAGGCAGTGGCGTAGCGAGGCAGTGGCGTGGCGGGCAGTGGCGTAGCGGGCAGTGGCGTAGCGGGCAGTGGCGTAGCGAGGCGAGTGGCGTAGCGGGGCAGAGTGGCGTAGCGGGGCAGAGTGGCGTAGCGGGGCAGTGGCGTAGCGGGCAGTGGCGTAGCGGGGCAGTGGCGTAGCGGGGCGAGGCAGTGGCGTTGCGGGGCAGTGGCGTAGCGAGGCAGAGTGGCGTAGCGGGGCAGAGGAGGCAGAGTGGCGTAGCGAGGGCAGAGTGGCGCGGGGCGAGTGGCGTGGCGGGGCAGAGTGGCGCAGCGGGGCAGAGTGGCAGCGAGGCAGAGTGAGGCAGAGTGGCGTAGCGAGGCAGAGTGGCGCAGCGAGGCAGAGTGAGGCAGAGTGGCGTAGCGAGGCAGTGGCAATGAACAATTACACTAATTCTGCCATTTCATTTGAGTGGCAACAAGGGGGCAGGGCCTCTGAGAGGGGGACGGGCCTCTAAAAGGGGACAGGGCCTTTGAAAGGGGAAAGGGCCTCTGAAAGGGGACAGGGCTACTAAAAGGGGGAAGGGCCTCTGAATGGGGGAAGGGGGTGCAAGCCCTCTTCCCGGCTACGCCCCTGGAATGAGGGCAAATCTTTGGTTCCAAATCATTCCTTGGATTTTGTTTTCGACTACAGTAACTAAACTTTAGTCGAGGATAAGGGCAACCCCTAAATCGAGTTCATGGCAATTTTAACTCCTGGGTTCAGTCCAAGAGTACATGGGTAATCTTGAAATGTCTTGCTTTATTCAAGTTTGTGTTGTCCCCAAACAAAATCAGGCTTGTACACCTTTGATCCCTCCCAAGGAATTCAATAATTGTACAAAACCATCAAGCCGGTGTGAGTTGGCTTATCCAGGCCTGAGGTGCGACTTGATTCCATCATCCTCCTGCATTCATATGTGCTTATTACTTTGACAAATACTGTATAAAGGAAAAGAACATCGGTGACATGCCCTCCAAGGAAATATATATTTTACACAGCAAATGAAGTTCATCAACTTGGAAGAACATTTCAGACAAAATTACTGATCAGTTAAGTCATATTGTATTTGTTTGTACACAACCCTCCCTTACGGGAACTCAGCAAAACTCCTATATGAAGCATAGACGCTAAGCTATAGCCTGCATAGCAGATGCCAGTCTCGTGCGACCGGGACGGAAGTGGATGAACACCGGGTTTTTACCCTACTCTTTTCGAGAAGTGTTCAGAGAAGCAAGTAGAGTGTGACTGTCCTATCATCGGGACCGACGGCTTAACGTCCTCTCTGAAGGACGGCGAGCACCATTCAACCATTGCCACTTTTTTCAACAGCTGAATGAGGAGCAGGAGCTGCAAATGATGTACTTGTGCTTTGATGATCGGCGTATCTGTCTGCATAGCTGTGGAAAAACTGGTCAGACCTGTCCAAAGCTTGAACAGGAAGCTCCAGCATCTTAGTGTGTGCTCTACCAACTGAGCTACCTGACTCCTAATTGTTGTTATGCAAATCTCAAAATTAATATGAACAAAACACTATTTATCTTAGTAATCTTACCACATCCTCACTACTTTAAGAAATATATAAACAAGTATTTTAATTGTTATGCTAATTTAAATTAACACAGAACTCACAATACTAATCTACAAGGTCTAATGCCTTAAATACTTGCCCCAGCAAGATTTGTGAATGTACATGTAGAGTATTTATTACTAAGTAATGAGCAAAGGTCTAACATGCAAATAACCTGCTTAATATACCAACACCACACCGGCCCTAACGCAAGAGGTATCAGAGATACATATGCATATAGGCTAATAAGTATGCTTACCCCTCCCTTCCCCCTTCATCATGCTAATCTGTACATTACCAACTTCATCTAACCTTGAGGAAAGTTACGTGAATGTAAACATTTTTAACTGGCTTACTGTATGTTGTGATCTCGGATTCAACATTTCACAAGAAAGTCTATTGTTATGCAAATAATTCAATTAAATGTGCACATACCTCACCATTAAGTGTGAACAATGCTCTTCACACATATATATATATATATATATATATATATATATATATATATATATATATATATATATATATATATCATTTGTGTTAGCAAAATCCCACACCCAACCCACCTTAATTTAAGAGATATCATAGACACAAATGTTCATTGATATGTAAATAAGCTAATTAGTATACATACACAACCCCCAAGCATGCTCCTCTGAACAGTACTAATGTCTTCTACCCATGTGCCAAGTTACATAAATGTTCACTATTCTTAACTTATGTTATGAGCTCAGTTAAAACATTTGTAGATGCCGACGATGACCACGACATGAAAAACTTTTCAATTTTGACACAACTTTTCAATTTTGACACAACTTTTAAACTTTTTCTGAGCTAGGCACTCTTGCAATATACAGTTCCACTGAGAATATTCAACAGCTAAATATGAAACTAAGATGAGACTTTTGCCATAGTTCGATCAATAAATATAGTAGGAACATGGTCCACCACTATTTCTAGTATGCAAATAACACAATCTGAGTTCCTCAGGTCTTCTAAACCTTGTCATTTGCCGCTGCAGGGCTTCTTGGTGTGAGGGCTTCTGCACAGTGCTTGTCAAAGGTAGTGGTGGTAAAGATAACCTGCTTGTCTGCTGCTTCAAGGACTTGTCTCCTGTCCCAACGACGTTGGTTACTTCACTGAGAAGCTCATCTACATATGCTGTAAATAAATAAAAGTACCTTTATGATCAATAAATGGAAAAAGACAAATATGATCTACAGGCAAAGTCAAGGGTAATTTAGGAGGTTACATTGAATAAGTTGAAGCAGCATTGACACTACGGTTAAAAATTGGGCGGGGAAATTAATCCCTTGTGTAATTTTTTGGGGGAATTTAAAAAAAAGGGGGATTTCTTTTTGGAGAAATACCAATAAAGGCCTAAGGATACCACCGGAAATGCCAAACTATGGCTGTAAAATGCCAAAATCTCAGGAATCAGTGGACAAATTTGCATGCAAATTTTGTGATGTATTACAGGGCGACCTTGGTATATATTTTCTTATGTAAATAAGTTGTTTTGGTGTTACAGCAAATTTTGACGAAACGTTTTTGAGTCTTGACTATAGCCCGAACCAAATTCTAGGAGGATTAGACTTCACCATCATTTTTGAACTTCACCATCATTTTCAGACTTCAGTGACTTATATTAATGAAAGAAACTTACAGAAAAGATGTCTGCCCATAGCCCAGTCATACATCATAAATTTAGCATAAATTAGATATTGATTAAACATTAATCAGGTCAAAAGCTAACAGTGCTAATTTCAAAATCCACAACAGATCTTATCAGATTTTAATGCTTTTTCAGACAACCACAAACAAAAACAAAAAATAGATTTTACTAAGCTCTCCCTACACCACAAAAAACGCAAATAATAAATTTCACTAAATTAATATGAGCTTACTGTAAGTAGGTTCCACCAATCAACAGAAATGCCGGGTCGACTAACGTCAGGTCCACTGGTTGGAGTAGCATAACAAGTTAGGTTAGCAGTAGCACTTGCCATGGCTGACGTTGAACTTGAGGGTACATCTTTAAGACTAATTGTTTCCTTCTTGATAGTAAGAAACTTTCCCGGATTGATGCTCCTAATTTCTTTGCCAGAAACACTCCCCAAGCCAAACTGTTGCCGAAGCCTTGCAGCGGATTCAAAACAATCTTCAGTGAAGTGATCGCTACAAATTACACTGTGTTGTGTAGGCCCTAGGCTAGGCCTAGCCTAGGCCTTTTTAAGTTCTAAAATCTGCACGGGTATCTGGTATTGTTTACAAATGTTTTTGCTATCCACACTTTTTTCGTCCATTGGAAATTTATGGATGCTAATTCCTTTCCGAGAAACATTACTACACCCGCCTACAATATATCGGTAGGCCCTACGGCATTTTCGGGAAAAATCTCAAAGAAATCGTGTTGTTTTTGATCGAAGATTCAGTCTGGACTTAGCGTTAGCGTAGGTTTTACACTGACTAAAGCAACGCGATAGTGTGGGTCATGTGACATGTCTGCCCAAAGTTTCGTCATTCAGTCACGTGACCTAGACCTATTTTTCATAACCAATTTTAAGGAGGGAATTTTAAACGTCGATTTTACGCTTTCGAGATCTCTTGTCACACACAAAAATGTTCATTTCGAGAAGTAATATACCTAAGCTTACCAAAGAGAGCAACTTGTTTGACCATGTCATGTCCTCTTTAAGACATGTATAAATGTGATTGTACCATATATCTATTGTAACAAATCCATTCAACAAAGTGTTTTCCCTGATAGCCCTAGGGTTACACATATTTTGCCACTTCTAAAGAATAATGGCTTAGATAAAGAAAGTTTTAAGATTTACAGACCAATGGGGAATTCTTGGGGAAAATCATTTAACGTATTATTTCTAGTCGCATTACTGATCAGATGAATGCCAATGATATCTAAGACTCGTTTTAATCTGCTTATACGGCTAATCACGGTATTGAGACTGTTCTACCTCGAGTAAGCAGTGATATACTTTCGGGTATGGACAAGCGTAGAATACTGTGGCTATGGTCCTTTTAGATTTGAGTGCCGCATTTGACACTGTGGACCATGAAATTCTGCTTCCACGATTGAATAGTTTTGTAGGTATAGATGCTATTGCTCTAAAGTGGTGCAACTTATATTTATATAGGTGACCTTAATATGTTTGTAATGGTGATGAATTATTCAATCCTGTATACATGGAATATTCTGTTCCACAGAGTTCTGTTCTTGAACCTCATTTATACAACTCCAATTCAAAGTATTTTGACTAAGCACAATAATTTATATTATGTTTATGCATACGATACCCAGATTTACCTTGACTGCAAGCCTTTTCAAGATGAGTGAGTGTTAAAGCCATCTAGAAAATTGCATCAATGACATCGTCTGTGTATGAGATTTTTTTCTTTAAGCTTAATGATTAGAAAACTGAGTTTTTGGTTCTTGTCATCAGCTTGCTCATTTGATATTCCATGCATATCAATTTGTAATGTCCAAGTTCGCCTTTCCACTCATGCACGTAATCTTGGTGTAATTTTCGATTCCAATATGTCCATGAAACACCATATATCTAAAATAACAAGCTCTGCTGCATTTTATTTGAGAGGTATCTACAAATTACGTAAATATTTAAACGATAGGGCAATTGAACAAATTGTACATTCTTTCACCACTTCAAGGTTGGGTATGGGCAATTCCTTACTTCTCGGTCTTCCACAAGAACAGAATAATACATAGACTCCAATTAATCCAAGACTAGGCTGCACGTAGTGTAACTCATTCTCATCAGCATTGTCATATCTACCCTGTCTTAAAAAACTTACATTTCTTATACAATATCGCATAATGTATAACATTCTCCTTATTGTTTATAAATCACTAAAAGGACAAGGTCCAAAGTATATTTCCGACTTATTATGTATTTATGACCCCTCTTGTAATCTACGGTCCAGCTCTCAACTTTTATTATCTAAAAGTAAGTCCAAACATTTTAGGTAATAGGTCCTTCATTGTTTCTGCTCCTCGCCTCTGGAACAAACTCCCCTTATAAGTCAGAAAAACATCTTCTCTTTCTGAATTTAAAAAGAATCTAAAATTCCATCTAATAACAAAAGCTTTTACATAATTGTGTACCTTTAAGTTTTCTATTTCTTCCATTGATTGTATTATTGTTTATTAAATGTAGGCCCTATCTTTTTCTAATTGTTAATTGCGCCAAAGAGCTTGTAAGCTCTTTGATTGCGCCAAGAACATGCTTTGAATGGCATGTGCGCAATATAAGTTATTATTATTATCATTATTGTTATTATTATTATCATCATCATCATCATCATCGTCATCGTCATCGTTATCGTTATCGTTATCGTTATTGTTGTCGTCGGCGGCGGCACAGCAGCAGCAACAGCAGCTGCTGTTTGTCCTTCAAATTCTTCTTCAAATTCTTCTTCAAAATCTTCTCCAAATTCTTCTTCTTCAAATTCTTCTTTAAATTCTTCTTCTTCAAATTCTTTCTCAAATTCTTCTTCTTCAAATTCTTCTTCTTTTTCAAATTCTTCCTCTTCAAATTCTTCTTCAAATTCTTCTTCTTCAAATTCTTCTTCAAATTCTTCTTTAAACTCTTCTTCAAATTCTTCTTTCAAATTCTTCTTCTTCCTTAATTTCTTCTTTTTCTTCTTCTTTTTCTTCTTTTAATTCTTCAAATTCTTCCTCTTCTTCTTCAAATTCTTTTTCCTCTTCAAATTCTTCTTCTTTTTCAAATTTTTCTTCTTCAATATCTTCTTCTTCAAATTCTCTTCTGCAAATTCTTCTTCATCAAATTCTTCTTCTTCTTCTACTTCTTCTTCTTCTTCTTCTTCTACTTTTTCTTCATCAAATTCTTCTTCTTCTTCTTTTTCTTCTTCAAATTCTTCTTCTTCTTCTTCTTCTTCTTCTTCTTCTTCTTCTTCTTCTTCTTCTTCTTCTTCTTCTTCTTCTTCTTCTTCTTCTTCTTCTTCTTCTTCTTCTTCTTCTTCTTCTTCTTCTTCTTCTTCTTCTTCTTCTTCTTCTTCTTCTTCTTCTTCTTCTTCTTCTTCTTCTTCTTCTTCTTCTTCTTCTTCTTCTTCTTCTTCTTCTTCTTCTTCTTCTTCTTCTTCTTCTTCTTCTTCTTCTTCTTCTTCTTCTTCTTCTATATTATTATTATTATTATTACTTCTTCTTCTTCTTCTTCTTCTTCTTCTTCTTCTTCTTCTTCTTCTTCTTCTTCTTCTTCTTCTATATTATTATTATTATTTCTTCTTCTTCTTCTTCTTCTTCTTCTTCTTCTTCTATATTATTATTATTATTATTATTATTATTATTATTATTATAACTTCTTATTTTATTCTTATTCTTTATTCTTCTTCTTCTTATTATTCTTTATTTTTATTATTATTATCATTATTATTATTATTATTATTATTATTATTATTATTATTATTATTATTATTATTTTTTATTATTATTATTATTATTATTATTATTATTATTATTATTATTATTATTATTATTATTATTATTATTATTATTATTATTATTATTATTATTATTATTATTATTATTATTATTATTATTATTATTATTATTATTATTATTATTATTATTATTATTATTATTATTATTATTATTATTATTATTATTATTATTATTATTATTATTATTATTATTATTATTATTATTATTATTATTATTATTATTATTATTATTATTATTATTATTATTATTATTATTGTTTCATAGACTTAACAGTTTAATGAAAAATACTTTGGAGTTGACCCATAGATATAAAAAAACCTACACTGTTGGGGTATTTGTTCTCAATCAGATGCCAGCCACAGAAGGTAAAGTCCTCTGACTTACAACCCCAATATAAGTTGTAAGTGTTATAAATACCAATCAATAAAGTTTGCGAACTTTTTCCTAGGTTTTTCTAGATTTCGAAGTATTATTTTTGGGTTGTTCACTGGTGTCTCTTTCCTCAATCCCCACCGCATAAATAACTCATCCGACCTAGATTCTGTAAACACCCCCAATTCAATTTCGAAATAAAAAGAGTTGCTAATTAGAAGTGGAAAACTCCCTGAAAATCCATTTTTTTACATTTTTCTTCCCAGCTACAAGAATGTTGCTGATGACGGACCTATTGATGTCAACGCGGGTATCAACAAATATTCACTGGATCCACAGGAAAACTCACATCCAAGTTGGAGAGCAGCTTTACCATGGAACATTGATCCAAAGAAGTATTTACCTAATTACTTTACCTATTATTCTATGATGAATGATACTGACCGTCAGCGTTATCGCAAAAGTAACTTTGTTTTTGTCCATGTTCCAAAATCAGGCGGAAGTACAATTGCAGACTGTTTTAAGTCCGTTTACAAAAAGATGAACAGATTTAAAGTTTTCAAGCCTTTTATTGGCGAACACGATCATGAAACATTTATTGATCAAAACATTAAGGGAAGGACACAACTAGGAATTTACACTGGAGAATTTGCATTCCGTTTGTGCGATTACAAAGATGGGCAACCTTGCGGGTATTTCCTGTTATTACGTGATCCATACGAGCGCATAATCTCTGGCTACATGTATTGCAAATATTACGCTGACTATACGCCTCCAAGATGCGCGCTTAAACCTTCGAACATGACTGTTGTAGAGTGGGCATTGATACAACGAAGTTTCGTGTTTCGTCAGCTCATCATGAATTATAGCGTCTGTAATAGTGAATACGATAGAGAATTTGATTTTGAAAAGTTAATCAAAGCTCCTAAAAGTATATTTGCAAGGGGTCATACGCCATGCTGGATTAAATTACAGGCCGTAATAGATGAAAAACTAACAGCAAATATGCAAAATGAGTTACTTCAGTACTTGTCACACCACATTGAACATTGGTTTGCTGTGGTTGGTGTTTTAGACAATTTAATGGACGCATATCAGTCACTTTCTTCGTCTTTCGACCTGCAGGTGATTCCAACTTGTATAGATATTCATAGCAATAAAGGCAAGAATAACAAAGAGGATGAAATAAAACTGAAAAACGACTACCGACAACAACTGCAAAACGACCCACGTGTCGCCGAGGCTCTCCACGCGGATATTGTGTTGTACGAGCGGGTTAAAGAGATCTCAGAGTCACAGTCGAAGATCAGAAGGTTAATATCCAACTAAAACTAAGTCCAACAGAGCGCGCTCATTAACTACTTCTGTTACGTGAAGAAAACTGGATATCATTTGTAAAAATGTACAAATTCCTTATGCCTCACGCTGGTAGTGGTGGCGCCAGAGGCGAACTACAGCCCATCGTAGCAATAAACCGTTGAATATTCGTGAATAAATGGGATGTTGGAACGTCCCCCCCTCCCTTCCCATTCATACTAAAAGTGGTAGAAGGGGCAGCCCACCAACCGAAAAAAATCTACCATTTTGAAATAAAACTTATGCGCTAAAATGTTTATACCGACTTGAAATTGATGGGGTTTTTTTTTTTAATTTACCGCCTGGACCCAACTTCGTAGCCCTCTGATCAACGCCTGGACCCAACTTTGTAGCCCTCTGATCAATGCCTGGACCCAACTTTGTAGCCCTCTAATAAATGCCTGAACCCAACTTTGTAGCCCTCTGATCAATGCCTGGACTCAACTTTGTAGCACTCTGATCAATGCCTGGACCCAACTTCGTAGCCCTCTGATCAACGCCTGGACCCAACTTTGTAGCCCTCTGATCAATGCCTGGACCCAACTTTGTAGCCCTCTAATAAATGCCTGAACCCAACTTTGTAGCCCTCTGATCAATGCCTGGACCCAACTTTGTAGCACTCTGATCAATGCCTGGACCCAACTTTGTAGCCCTCTAATCAATGCCTGAACCCAACTTTGTAGCCCTCTGATCAATGCCTGGACCCAACTTTGTAGCCACTCTGATCAATGCCTGGACCCAACTTTGTAGCCCTCTGATCAATGCCTGGACCCAACTTTGTAGCCCTCTGATTAATTGAATTCAAACCACTTTTCTGAATAAACACACTAGATCTACTGATCTTTTTCATTTTTTGATCATGTGACCTCCCATCTATCTAAAGGATTAGTTAAAGCGGTCAAACAGGTTCATCTAATATAAAAGAGAACAAAAAAGCATTCAAAAATAGATTTATATTGAAACGACTGAATTAACATTCCTCAAGGTCTTAATGTTTCTTTCATATTTTGCCTTAGATTTTTAAGGCTCAAAAACATTTATTTCATATCTAGTAAGGCAGTTATAATTTACAAACTCAAAGAAAAATATTAGTTAACAAATAAATTTTCTTTAAATTACATTTACAATTTTAAAAGTGAGGATAACCTTAGCGACAGCCTTTTATAGTAATCTCCACATCAGCAATTTCTAACGAAATGAAACAGAAATTTAACTTGAATATTTCCTTAACGGATAAGATATGAGTGGGCGGTTGAAAATCATTTCTGGACCTTTGATGGCATTTTTGAGAACAATATGGCAGCTATATCAGAAATGTTGCTATTGTTCTGAGGAGCCTTCCAAGGGTGGATGCCCACTCTGTAACTCCATGTATGGGGATTTATGACTTCATTTAGGTCAACTAAGGTCTAGCGGGACAACCATTTAATTAAAGGTAATGTTTGAGAATGATAATATTGGCATTACCATATGGCATGTCACTTGAAAGAAAACTAAATTTCCAGTTCATTGATACCTATTTTGAGTGCATTTGCCAAGTTTGTATTCCTTTTATGCGTAAAAATAGTGATTTTGTTTTTATCATTTTCCCCGAAATCTTAAAAATGTGTATTTCCATTAACTACTAAACATAACAATGGAAATCTATTCATATTGTAATTATTATTTTTTGCTAAAAACTTTTCATTATTTTCACAAAACTGGGGCGAAAATGTTTAAGGCTTATGGTGTTGGATTATAGAATGAGAAAATGTGTAAGTTACTAAGTGAGAAATCTAAAAATGTGCAAAAGTTTGTTTAATAGGCATATGCTGGTTTGTAGTTGGGCGGTTGGAAAACATTTTTGGACCCTTGATGGTATTTTTGAGAACAATGTTAAAGCTGTGTCATAAACGTTTCTATGGGTTTCAGGAACCTTCCTATTGGTGGATAACCTCTCGATTAGCCCCTCATTAGGGGAGATATGGAGTCAATTGAGGTCAATCGAAGTCACGTCGAATTCATTGAGGTTTTAGGTAATAAGTCCCGTTCAGTGGTATCAGCATAATGATGTTGTATGTCATATGAAAAAGAATTACAAGTTTTATATTTTGATACCTATTGTGAGTATTTATGTAAAAATATGACTTTTTTTTTTTTAAGTAATGATTTTTTATCAAATTTTCCCGAAATTTTTAAATTTTGTATTTCCATTAACTGTATTTCAATTAATTGTAGGAATAAGTATCAAAATCTATTCATATTTCGTTAACATTTTCCTTAACACTTTTCAATATCATAAGATTATAAAATTGTGCTAAAAATTATTTATGCATGGAATATTTCATGGAAAAATAATGAATGTTTTAAGTTACTAAGTCAGAAATCTAAAAATGAGCAAAAATGCGCTCAATATTGGGTTTTCTACAAAGTGACCTCGCATATGTTACTTATTTCTGAGAGTTCCCACAAGAATCATTTGGTTTCAAATCTAATTTAAATTGTGTACGATGCTCAAGATCTGTTCACTGTAAAATAACCAATTTTTTCGGTGGAAATGGCGGTTTTAACAGATTTTTGGCGAAATGCTGATCAGTTGATAATCTCTGTTTCACGTGACATATAAAACCATCAAAATATCCTTACAATTATTTCAAGTATTTTTTAAAAATTACGGATTATGTCAAAGAAATCTGTAATGTAAAACACTATCAAATGTTCAGTCAGTATAGACAAATATTCTTAAGATCTTCAATAGCTGCAAAGCTGCAATTTGAGCAAAAGAACTAGTGGTAGCCAAATTATGTCATCACTTTGTCAAGTTCTTTCTATTTGTTTGTTGATCGTCGTCATGCGAATAGAAACACAAGTGATGAAATTTTAGTCATATTTTTTCCGTTGCAATCATCATCATCATCATCATTTACAATATCTTAACCCGATCTTATTGATTGTAAAGGCCCCGTGTCCTATTTAACAACACTCATATATCAACATAGCCTCCTGCATAGCAACTGACTTCAATCTCAGTATAAACAATATTACTGATGGTCTTGGCCCCATCATCAAGTGTGCAGCATCATCTTCTACTCCTCCACCAGCTTTACTCTTATTGAAAACTGGCTCTAACTTCTCCTAAATCGCCTACTGTTGCATGGGCTGGCGTAATCCAAAGACAAAACTGTTTGCATAACGGCATGCCCCCCTCCCCTCCCCCCTCCCTTCTTGGGCTACTCTTACTACTTCTATCTACCTGGGTCTCTCGAATTACAACAAGGCACAAACCAACCCAGACCTCTTCACCAATCTCTACAACCAAATCAAACGCCACCTCTTCAACTACACCTTCATCTACACCGACGGTTCTAAGGAAGGCAGAAAAGGCAGCGTCTGCTGCTGCGATCCATGACATCACTTTAGAAGTAGACTCCCCGATAACTCGTCCATTTTTTCAGGCGAGGTCAGAAGACCATCCTACTTGCCGTTAACTTCATTAAGCACTCCCCCTTAATCTGTTAACTGCTTTAGAGAGATGACCACACTTGCCGTTAACTTCATTAAGCACTCCCCCTTAATCTGTTAACTGCTTTAGAGATAGTGGCTCAGTGGTTAGGGCGTCATACTTTTATGCGAAAGGTACCGGGTTCAACTCTCGTCGCGAGCGCTACATTGTGTCCTTCAGCAAGACGCTCTTGCTCCAGTCCCACTTGCTCCAGTCCACTCATCTGTAATATGAGTACCAGTGTTGTTGGGGAGTTAAATTGGACTGTGGGCCTTCTATGGCCCGGAGTCATATATCTCTCATCCCCTTGCGCCATGAAAACAGGGGATACCTAATGGCTCAGATGTATTTAGCTAGCCTTAACCGCTTAGCCTCAGACTCAAAATCTGCCCCTATACTATACAGCTATACCTCCTTACACAACCTTAAATGGGAAAACTCCACCACCCACCTCATCCTTCGTAAACTACCCCTCCCCCTCTTCCCATGCAGGAAACGCATACTTTTATTATAGATATCAGTCACGTGGGAAAAAAGCAGATACGGCTGCTAAACAATCTCTCAACGCCCACCCTCCCCCTACCCCTTTCCCAAACACATGCTGACAACAAACCACATATTGTTTCACATGTCCGTCACTGCTGGCAATCAAATTGGGATATCCACACAGATAACAAACTCTGCAACATCCAGCCTTTAATTCCCACCAGCCCCACAACCTCTCCCGTAAAGACCATATCTATACCATCAGCCTCAGAATAGGTCACACCCACCTCATACATTTTAACCTCCTCGCCGACTCCCAAGCCCCACCTCTCTAATAACTGTCACGAACCCCTTACGAACAAACACCTCCTCATTGACTGCCCACTCTTCACCCACCCTAGAGCTTCCCTAAATCCCTCCAATTTCATTGCCGAGCTGTTACGCAAAAAGAAAAGCTCCTCAGAAAAAATCAGCCCCTTTCTACACCATAACCCTATACCTATCCTACTACTGTACTCTGTCCGACTTCCCCAATCTCTTTTCACCTCTGACATAATCTTATCTCTCGGGCACAATGGTTAAACCTCACCAAACAGCCAAACAAACATTAAATTCAAGAGCTGCCCGAGAATGGTTTAATTTTCATCATTATATTCTACTTTTGTAAACCAGCATCTCTACTCTCACTAATGCAATCAACAGCAAACTTTCCAGCTAATCATATATCAGCATTTAAGGGGACAAATGTTAATTTACAATAATGGCGGCAGGTGTATGTTATGAGTGAGGGGAGGGATGGTCGGTAAGTTTCATCTCAACATTTCACCCTTTTCCCAATGAAATAAAGAACATGCACAAAACATGTAAAACGTGTTGTTTTGCAGCGAGGATCTAATGTTTTCTTCCACCCGTTCACAGATAAAATTTCTCGAAACTAATTAATGGTAAGACAATTTATGAATATCATTCACGTTATCTCCAGCCTCTATTTGCCAACCAACTCTCTCATTACAGCAGCTCGTAATCAGGGGTGTAAAAAGGTCACCTCTCAGGAGAAAAAAAAACCAAATCCCCAAATTTTCCCAGTAACAAGTGAAAAAATTGCACTGGTAAACAATTTCCAACAAAAGTTTTCGATTATTTTTCTTCAATTTCGAGAAATTTCGGCCAGTTTTTGGGAAATTTGGCCATTTATTGGGAAATTTTGGCCAGTCTTTGGGATATTTGGTTTTAGAAAATTTTGGTTCATTTTCAGGAAATTTTACCAAAATATCCAATAATTTTACCACATTTATTAATTTTATATGAATAATTTCCCAATTTCACCTCCTAATAGGGCAGAAAGCGTGCAACCGCGAAGGTGAAATCCTCTCGGTAGGCCTCCCCCACCCCGCCTCCTGCTTTCTACGCTTCTGAGCTTGTTACATATGAAATAATGATGATTAGCCTTTCAAGATATTAAACCGTTTTAAAAAAAAAAATCTTTGAAAGAAAAAAAAACAATTTCAATTTCACATGTAACTCATACTAGCTAAT
Organism: Chiridota heheva; assembly: GCA_020152595.1. NCBI lineage: Eukaryota > Metazoa > Echinodermata > Holothuroidea > Apodida > Chiridotidae > Chiridota > Chiridota heheva. The sequence continues at coordinate 587,598 of JAIGNY010000703.1, forward strand.
ATTCGAAATTACAAATTGTGCAAAAATAACGTTTATAACCAAAAATACAACATTGTACGAAAACTTATCTTGTTTATTTTCGTTCAACAGCAATTGAACATTGTAAACAATTTAAATTGGATTTAAAATCAAATGAATCTTGTAGAAGGTTCGGAAATATAGTAATTACGCATGAGAGGTCAATTTGTAAAAAATATGTACATTGGTTGCTCAATTTTAGATTTCTGACTTACTAAAAATTTCCTCATTCTATAATGGAATACACCAAGCTAAAATATTTTCACCACAGGTTTCAATAGTATTGAAAAGTTCTTAGAAGAAAAAAAAAATCAACGAAATATGAATCGATGTTGATCGTTTTCCTGCTCTTAATGAAAAACCTTCATTCTTTTAATTTCGGGAAACATGGTCAAAGAATTACCCAAACTTTGAACAAAACTTTTACAAATGCACTCAAAATAGGTATCAATGAATAGAAAATTTAATTTTCGTTTATATAACATGCAGTATGATAATGCAAATATTACTATTGTTGAAATACTACCTTTTTGAAAGGTTGTCTCGCATGACCTAAAATTACCTCAATGAAGTCATAACTCCCCGTATAGGAGGTTACAGAGAGGATATCCACCCTGGGGATCAGTGACGTGGTGGCCGAGGGTAGAGGAGGGGAGGGGGCAGGGGAAACAGCCCCCAGCAAAGGTTTCTGAGGGGGCGCCAAAATTGTTGTGAGAAAAAGTTTTATGTCCTGGGAAAATTTGCTCAACAACTTCTTTCTATACTATAAAGCAAGTAATATTCCATTTGTGTAGTCCAAAAGCGCTTGAATTTTTCACAGAAAAGAAAACATTTCCGCCCAGTTTTCCCACCATTGGCACTCGAGCGGATTTTGCGCCCGGACATGCATGACTGCATGGCGATAGCTCGTCGGCAATATTTAATATCTTTTCCTGCCATGAAGGGCAAACAAATGGAATAGCCCCAGAATTTCCCATTTCCTACATTTTGAAAATGTTTCCTAAAGCCTTTCGATTGAATACAGCTGGTAGAAGCTTTTCGAGAGGGCGCCGAATGCTCACAGGTGCGCAAAAATTGTTCTGAAAATATACTCTTATATAATTTTTTATCTGAAGGTTGTAAATATTTTTTTCTCAAAGCTTATTCTTACATCAGAAACATGAAAACTATTCGTAAATTCAACTAAAGACACATATTAAAGTCAATGGGATCCTGCATTTGAACATTTGTTCCAAAATGATTATTTTTATCTGTTTAACTAACTGACTAAGTTTACCAACATCACGCCAAAAAACGCTACTACCTTCCTAGGGCCTAGGACGTCGACCCTGGATTTGACAAATTTTAAGCAATTTTATGCTCTAAAGAGCTGAAAATCGAGAGAAATGCAGGGATTCCTGGATTTCGCCCCAGCGCCCCACGTGCAGCTTCGCCCAAAAAATGTGACACATTTTAAAGCCCTTTCTGCTATTAAAACAATGACAAACGTAGGGCTTCTTGCGAAACCCTGGGGTCCCCACCAGGGCTTGTAACCTTTGCCTCAATCTGTCAATAGTATGCCTAGAGTTGACACAATTTTAAGCCCCCAATAATGAAAGTGTTACAAACAAAAAAAAAGATCTGAAAATTTTCCAATTATCGGAAATTTTCCTTCGTTTTCGTGATAATTTGCTTGCATTTTTATGAAATTTCCTTCATTTTCAGGATATTTTCCTCAATATTTGGGCAGTTTTCCTAATACTTTGGGAAATTTCCTTCATTTTGCGGAAAAGATCTTCATTTTTTGAAAGCTTCCTTTATTTTCGGGAAATTTTCTTCAATATTTGAGAAAGTTTCTTAATTTTTCGGAAAATTTCCTTCGTTTTAGGAAAATTTCTAAATTTTCGTGAAATTTGTTTCCATTTGTGTGAAACTTCCTTCATTTTTAGGATATCTTCTTCAATATTTGGGAAGTTCTATTCGATTTTCAAAACATTTTCTTCAACAGTTTTCTTCAATTTTGCGAAAATTTCTTCATTTTCGGAAGATTTCCTTCATCTTCCGAAATTTTCTTCAATATTTAATTTTTTCTTAATTTTCGGGAAATGTACCAAAGCAAGCGCCCCTGGAGGCTTTGCCTCCATTGACCTGTTCAGGGCTTTGACGGTTCTTAGATTCGAAACACTGATTTTAATCAACTTCCTAAACAGTTCCTGCCATTTTACTTCTATATGCCCAACGTTTTACTCTCTTATGAGATTTTTTCGGGGGGCCTTAAAATTCCCTTTCCCCCTTCCCCCACCTCTACCCCTCCCCCACCTCCACAGTGAAACATGACCCATCACGCCACTGCTGGAGATGTGCCCTGGACTCAAACCGACGTTCTTAGCATGGATGCCAATTGTTCTCAAAATGCCATCAAAACCCTTAAATAAGCTCTTTTTGAGCTTGGCCGCCCCACTAAGAATTTCGTCCCCATTTCGTCAAGTCTTTTTCTTATATGGTGAACTTGCTAAATGATTGAACTAATCCCTTTGGTTATTGGATTTCGTTCAGGTGTTTTTCTAATCAAATGTTCTGGATTTGTTATTACGATAATCTTTTTGGTCCAAGTTAACCTTTATGGTTCCCAGAACTGTTCCGAAACCATTTCACCCTCTGCTGGTAAACTGGTAAAAATTCGGGTTCCGAGATTACGCAGCCATATTGTAGCCTATAATTGCTCATCTACGTAGCTTTTGATGTACTGGTTGTAGCAACTCCGTATATGTGGGGAATTTTACTCAACTCAGCACTTCTAAGAAAAATTATGTAAAGAAAGTTGTTGCTTGTAACGGTATGGAAATTGGCGTCTGCGGAATGGTATTTGCTACCTTTTCCCCTACCTTTGCTCATAGGCGTCAATCCCGGGAACAGGGGACATGCCCTCCACTTTTTGAGATGGGGACACAATATTAAATGTGCCCCTCCCCCCACAATTTTGCATGTTCCAATATTTGATGCAAAATCATGTCGTATGTGACAAAATCGCGGGGTTTAGTCGGTCAACAAGGCTAAACAGAGACCCAAAATTTGACGTCATTGATGATTTCTGTGAAAGAATTATGGCATCATCACCACACGTCACTTTGGTGTTCTACCGCACGCACTGTCTATGAAACACGTTACTATGCCTATGCTACGCGTACGGGCTATGCGCTCATCCATAGTACATCTGACAGTGTCTGAGTGATGACAACACGAATCGTGTTCTGGTTGATAATTTATGACACACGTGTATAGCCGTGACAGAAACAGATACGTAGCCAAGATGAGGGCGGTCGCCCCAAAAATAAAATTCTCAAAGGAAAAAAAAAAGCCCGAACTTTTCAAATGCAAATGAGTAGTCGTTGACAGTGGTATTATCATTTTTAATATGATTTTACATTTTTACTTAGCTGATATACTGGATGATCGAATACAATAAGAGACGTACACCAAAACGCATAACACATAGGACCCAACGCGGGGCCCTTAGGAGGGCCTTTAGACCGCACGCCAAATACGCAAAGCGTATACAGCTGGCAGATCCGCCCCCCCAAAAAAAAAAAACCTCTCTACGCCTTGCACAGAAAGATGGTACCTTTAATATCAATATATATATATATATATATATATATATATATATATATATATATATATATATATATATATATATATATATATATATATATATATATGTGTATATATAGATATATATATATATATATATATATATATATATATATATATATATATTCTATATATACACACACATATATATATATATATATATATGTATATTTATATATATATATATATATATATATATATATATATATATATATATATATAATATATATATATACACATATATATATATATATATATATATATATATATATATATATATATTATATATATATATATATATATATACATATATAAACATAGATATGTATATATAAATATATATATATATATGTATATATATATATATATATATATATAAATATGTATATATATATATTATATATATATATATATATATATATATATATATATATATATATATATATATATATATATATATATATATATATATATATGTGTGTATATATATATATATATATATATATATATATATATATATATATATATATATATATATATATATATATATATATATACATATGTCTTGATACATGAGTATTCTTTATATTTTTTGCAGAAGTTGATCATATTTCAATAAATCTTGTTTTGACTACTGGATTTGCTTTTTATTGTTCTTTTTGGTGTTGGTAGGGGGTGGGGATTAATGATGACTTGTAAATTTATACCTAGCCGGTATATACTGTTGTCCTTTAAGGCTATGAGGTAAGGCCTTTAAGGCAAAATTTTACAGAATCCTGAATTCCATACAGTCACTTTCCCAAGACCATAAAAATAGAGCTTTCAGGGGCCTGGGGCCCCTATAGACTGAATTTGAGGGGGACAAAGTGAAAGGTATCCCGCCTATTGGCCTGGTCCTCTCTAGAGTTCATTAAATGCTTCATTTCTCACCTCAATGAACAAGTCGGAATTGGTCAATGTCAGAGTGGGTACTCCTCGCAGTGGGTAAATATCACATACAGTATGGCGAGTACTCATTGTAGTGGGCAAATGTCACATAGGGTGGGTACTCCTTGTAGTGGGTAAATGTCACATAGAGTGGGTACATGGCCTCTTGTGTTTGATAAGGCTAGGGCCGCAATTTTCATTTGGAAAGTGTGTGTGGAGGGAAGAGGGGGAGGTGGGAAGGAGGAGAGGGGGGTAGACCTCTTTTCAAAAAAGTGTGGGGACAGGAGGAAAATATTCCCTAAAATGTGCTGATTTTTTTATGTATTTT
>JAIGNY010000703.1:597500-605000 GCA_020152595.1 Chiridota heheva
AAAATAAATATAAAAGACATGCGGATAGCAGTCATGTTTCTCGTTTTCTGGTTTTGGGTCAATTTTCATTTTCAGTGTAATTCAAGTTAACTGAAGTCTTGTAATAACATTTCACTAAACTAAATTTGAATTTAAGAGTTTAGCTTATGTCTTATTCGTTTTGACTTCAAATACCAAAAATACAAAAAATTCAAATACGTCTCGGGACCATTTAAACTTAACAGTCCGGAAGCGTGCCTATTAATAGGAAAATGTATAACGCACGAAATTAGTGAAGTCACCGTTACGCAGCCACATTGTTCAGATGTTTCGATAAAAGTTATAATTTATGTACTTTAAATACTAAAATTCATTGGTTTGAAAAACATTTGAATTTTCAAAATAGCTGTTTCGCGCCTAGAAGTCTATCTCTATTGTATCTTATTTTCAATATTTCGAAAACGGGGTAGTGAACATATCAAATGGGAGTGTAAAAGTTTTAGCCATGACAGTAATGAAAAAAAGTTTCTAATTTATGTACTTTAAATATTAAAATTCATTGGTTTAAAAAACATTTGAATTTTCAAAATAGCTGTTTCGCGCCTAAAAGCCTATAGTATATAAAGCTCTATTGTATTAGAAATATTATTTCTAATATTTCGAAAACGGGGTGGTGAACGTATCAAATGGGAGTGGAAAAGTTTTTGCCATGACAGTAATGAAGGAATTTTATAATTCTTAAGTTTCCCCTAGCAAAGATATTTTTCCCAGACGTATTTTAAATTTGAAAATGTAACATTCCATACGGCTTTAACGTTAGGATAGCAAGGAATATGAGAAATATCAAAAAAGGCAGCTTCCGTAGCAAAATGTTTCCATTAATAGGAACATTTATGTTCCCATTAATAGGCATGCTGCCAAACTACTTAAATCGAATTCCTATCCTACCTGCCTATGTGTAAAACAATTCGACTGACTGACTGATGAAAGATTTCGGGAAATTCGGCGTGGGAAATCCTGATCTTGACCTGAATTCATGGCTAAAGTGAAAGAAACCAGTTATTATAGGGCTCTAGGTAAATTGACATCAAGATTTAGGGGAAATTGCGTTGATCATGGGTTCAAGCAAAGAGTGTGTGGAAGCTCTTTGGTTCAAGTAGTTAGAACACAAAACAGTCATTAGCTCCAAAAATCATTCAACTTATTTCATTATTTTTTGTTGTATAGAAGGAAATAAAAATGTATTTAGTAAGTTTACAATATTATTGTCATCAAATTGGTAATTCGTCAGTACTATATTTAATGGTTTTGCCATCATAATTTGTAAAAGTGTTGGTCGTATGAATGTATGATAGGTCAAAATAAAAATCCCAATGGAAGTTTGTTAGGTTGTCTCTCTCAGTATTGCAAGTAGTGTGTAGCATGTAGGGCATACTGAGTGGCATGTTTATCTTACTAGTATCCTACGTCCGCGCGTGTACAAGTACAACTTAACGCCGGGTGACTGTAAAACGAAAACCGAAGACGGCAACACCTGTATCAGGAAGACCTGTCAAACGAACACCTATGAAAGGTTTTACAGGTCTTCGTTTTACAGGTCTTTGTTTTACAGGTCTTAGTTTTACAGGTCTTCGTTTCACAGGTCTTCGTTTTACAGGTCTTCGTTTTACAGGTCATCGTTTTACAGGTCTTCGTTTTACAGGTCTCCGTTTTACAGGTCTTTGTTTGCGTAAATTTTCGGTGGCCTTGAGATGTTCGATTTTCTAACATGTGGAAAAACCGAACATCGTTGATGCAAGGACGCGAATCTTTCATGTTGAAGTAGTCTGTAAATGCTTTATCATGGGTCATACAATTTGGAAAGGTATATCACCATTACCACCAGCGCCAATATCACCAAAAACTCCACCACAACCACCACCACCTGTATAAGAGGATGTATGCAGCATGGATGCAGAATATAACAGGCGGAAATGGACATAGGAGTGTGACGAGGTTCTTCTACTGTTCTACAGCATGGTAAAATCAAATACCAGTGACTCCCATCCAATCATGGAGTTAATTGCCGGGTTACTATCAGCTGATCAGATTGTAACTCCATGATGCAATTAACTCCTGGAGTTTGGCTGGATTTTGCTCCTAAAAGACAACAAATGTGATCACATCCCGGGATTACACCACTGCACGATTTCAGTAAATCTTTTAGTCGTGTAGCAATGATCAGGAAATGCTGGGGGCTGTTTATGCAGGCTAGGTGGTTCCAGCATTTAGATACTATTTGGATAATCTCCAAGTACCAGGGACTTGGAATAGATTCCAACTCCCTGGTGGTACACACAAAGGGAAGAAGAAAGAGCAAACTCCTTCTAAAATGACATTTCCCTGCATGTTTTTTCTGCTATGAACTAAAACATGGAGCAATGTATATACGCATGAGTGGTCTGCTATGTATTCCTCTGTTAGCCAGTTAGCAGTCCGCAATAGAAAGTGCTTTGTCATGTTTGCTTAAGTTAAAGTATATTCAAATACTACACACGTTGGTCAGTTGTTTGTTTTTCCTCGAAACCAGGTTTGTGTAAGGTATTAGTCCTGCATTTACAAAACGTTGACCAGATTTCAATGTGCAGCTTTGTGTACAGTTGGATGAGTTCCGTCTCACAGCAAGTGAAGCCACGTCAACGTCGTTAGGTACAGAGAGGTGAAACTTTAGCAGCTATTTTGTCTTATCCAGGTCCCACCGCGGTAAGTTTGATCTTTTTCGTTAAGGTGTAACGGAGCAATATAAATTATCTTCATTCTTATCTATAGACCCTTGCTATAGCCGGTCGATCGTGCTTAGCTGCTTAAGTCTTTAGCTTTAGTTTTAGCTGCTTAATGTCAAACTATTTATTTATTTATTTCAGATCGTTTATAAATGTAGCCTGTTCAGTCCGGGGATTGGTTTCACATTATATTGCCCTTAGCAATAAAAACATAACATACAGTGAAATGTATAAAGAATATTAAAGTGGGTAATAAAATAGAAGATATACAGATGGTATAAAAACAATAAATTATATATAAAATGCATAACCAAAATTGAAATTAACATAAAAAACAAACATAGTAAAATTGCAGAAATAGAATAGCAGAATAGCACTTCTATTAAACTGATAGAAGTGCTTAAAATTCTAAAAGCAAAGATAATGAAATATAAATTAAATACAATTAAAATGTAGGCCTTTAGAGAGAATTAATTGTGTCAAGGCACGGTTATTCATATCAACTTGTAATGAATATGATACTTAATGATAACTATTGTAGGCAATATGCAGTGGCTCAGTAGTTAAGGAGTCATGCTCGTATGCGAAAGGCACCGGGTTCGATTCCCGTCGCAAGCACTGCATTGTGTCGTTGAGCAAGACACTCACTCTCCTGCACCTGCTCAGTCCACTCAGCTGTAAAATGAGTACCTGCGATGAACTGCCGTCCCATCTCTCATCTGCTTACGCTTAGAAAACCGGGGATAAGCATCGGCTCCTATCGGAGCCTAATGACTCGGATGAATTTAACTTTACTGGCAAAGTCGTTTATCCAAATGAAACAAAAATTGCTGAAAAGGCTGTTTTATATACTGTTTGTGAACAAAAGACGGTGCCTTTAGTTGTTGGCTAGCAGTTTGCAGACAAATGATAAAAAATGATTTTTCAAAATGTCAGATGATGGTTTGCAAGTTAGTAAATTAAGTTCAATATACTCACTTTTTTTTATTTCTCTGCTTTCAAATTGAAACAAAATTCTGTCTTAAACCCATCTTCAGAGACACATTAGGGAGTTTTCTTTTGTTCTAAAAACATTTTCATTTGGACTTGATACTGTTTCCAGGACCCCCATTTTGGTATTTTTGAATAATATATATATATATATATATATATATATATATATATATATATATATATATATATATATATATATATATATATATATATATATATATATATATATATCAATATATATATATATATAGATATATGTATAGATTTATATATATATATATATGTATATATATAAATATACATATATATATATATATATATATATATGTATATACATATATATATATATATATATATATATGTATATACATATATACATATATATATATATAGATAGAGATGGTGTGAAATGTGTGGAATGCAGTTCTTTACTGGAACGTTTGAATAATGAATGTGAGATGGTGAGAGAAAAATCATATGCCCTCATCAGGATTCGAACCCGAGACCCCCGACTACCGTTCGGCTGCTCTACCACTGAGCTATGAGGCCAAGTGGTATTATCCCCTCGAATTTTCCCCTAAGGCATCAATTTCTTTCGGTGCTGCTCGAGTGCAGCTACATAATTAGATAGAGATGGTGTGAAATGTGTGGAATGCAGTTCTCCACTGGAACGTTTGAATAATGAATGTGAGATGGTGAGAGAAAAATCATATGCCCTCATCAGGATTCGAACCCGAGACCCCCGACTACCGTTCGTTTGCTCTACCACTGAGCTATGAGGCCAAGTGGTATTACCCCTCGAATTTTCCCTAAGGCATCAATTTCTTTCGGTGCTGCTCGAGTGCAGCTACATAATTAGATAGAGATGGTGTGAAATGTGTGGAATGCAGTTCTCCACTGGAACGTTTGAATAATGAATGTGAGATGGTGAGAGAAAAATCATATGCCCTCATCAGGATTTGAACCGAGACCCTGACTACCGTTGGTTGCTCTACCACTGAGCTATGAGGCCAATTGGTATTACCCCCTCGAATTTTCCCCTAAGGCATCAATTTCTTTCGGTGCTGCTCGAGTGCAGCTACATAATTAGATAGAGATGGTGTGAAATGTGTGGAATGCAGTTCTCCACTGGAACGTTTGAATAATGAATGTGAGATGGTGAGAGAAAAATCATATGCCCTCATCAGGATTTGAACCCGAGACCCCTGACTACCGTTCGGTTGCTCTACCACTGAGCTATGAGGCCAAGTGGTATTACCCCCTCGAATTTTCCCCTAAGGCATCAATTTCTTTCGGTGCTGCTCGAGTGCAGCTACATAATTAGATAGAGATGGTGTGAAATGTGTGTAATGCAGTTCTCACTGGAACGTTTGAATAATGAATGTGAATAATGAATGTGATATATATATATATATATATATATATATATATATATATATATATATATATATATATATATATATATATATATATATATATATATATATATATATATATATATATATATATATATATATATATATATATATATATATATATATATATATATATATATATATATATATATATATATATATATATATATATATATATATATATATATATATATATATATATATATATATATATATATGTATATAGTTCAGAGTTCAACATCACGGGTAACACAGAGAGCTACACATATATCGCTTGAGCAAAAAATTACATTTAATAGGCTCTTACTAAATCTAAACCTAACCATTAATCGTATTCTAAATTGATTATTTATCTGTTCATAGCTACAAATGGCGAAAGAAGGAGTTACGTTGTATTATGAGCCCCTTTCACAACCATCTCGGACCACGTGGCTGTTCTTGAAGGTGATAGGCATCCCTTTCACTGAGAAAATGATTGACTATTCCAAAGGTGAGCAGTAGTAGACACAGAAAGTGATTAATTGCGCAACATCTTAGGGTTATGATTAGGCTTCAAAGCCTCCTTGTATTTTGACTAATATCTAACTCTCCCAGGCACACATAATTTCCAACAGTCTAATAAGAGAAGGTAGAGGCGAAAAGTGAAGGAATTCTTTGAAATATACAAGTGAAGTAGCCATGGAATCCAGTCAAATATGTTGATCTACGTATATTTAAGCCCCCTGGAGGATGCATGACATATGTCTTTATGTCTTATATATATTATTGAAATGATGTACCTTCTATAAGAGATTGAAATGATGTATGAAATATGCAAAGCATGCATGCTTTACATATTGTTTTGTTCGTTAACAAGTTTTAACTAATATCATGATCATTTTGTTATTATTATTATTTGTCTTAAACAAATATATATTTTCCCGAGTTTGCTAAAGCTGATTTATTTGTTTACAAATTTATAATATCTGCATTGGATCGCTATTATTTATTAATTGTTTTTCTTCAATTATTTTTCTATCGTGTTTTTTATTCAATTGTTTTGTTTTGTTTTGCTATTGTGGTTCCCATTTTTTTTTGGAAAATGAGACCACAAGCACAAAAGCTTTAGCTCCAGAGCTTCTTGTGCGATCTCCTAAGTCTCTCTTATCTTACCCTGTTTATAGGGTCATACACATCTTCGTTTTGAATCTTGACATGAGAAGAATTAAATCAATGTTTCTAAAACATGAACTTGAACTTGATAATACATGTCATGTAGAACAAATTCTTTGCTTTATTTGTTTTTCTTAGGTGACCATCAAAGCCCTGAATTTCTTGCAATGAATCCATTTCATTCTGTGCCTGTGTTGATCGACGATGATCTCACCATTGTGGAGAGGTAACTTCACTTACAGACCGCCATTGTAAAATTTCAAGAATTACTTCGATTTCAAAAAAATTATAATGTCTTTTTTTTATACCGTCCCAATAGTGCATTATCATAAACGCATACACTCACCTCACATTGCATGATACTGTATGCAGCCTTATGCTGGCATAAGAAATGCTAACTATTTTACAGCAATTTCACTACATTATCTTTCATATTGGGGATTACCTCCCCAACACACACATACACTAACACACCCTCACCCACAAAAGGTGCCGTAGAAGTGTAGTCCCCAGGTTTGTCATTAATGTATTTAACCATGATAAATATGAAGTAAATCATAGACAACAGCGATATTGGAATTTTTACATTGTAAATATTGATCTTCCATAGCCTGATAGCACCAATTTTCAATTTTCGAATAAAACGTATAATTTATGTTTAGTAATCTTCAAGTATAGACCAAAATCTCCAACTTCAATTTTGTATCAAGAATCAAGATAGGGAGGTAAACGTCTTAATTAGGAGTGTTTCAGAGGGAATTTAAGCCCTTACAGAACTAATATCTGACACGCCCATGATCGGCACGCATCACTTTCAGCACCTCTGCCATGATCAGATGGATACCCAGGTGCTTGGTTTCATATCTATAACTTTTGAAAATGATCATTAATTTGTAAACGTTAGAAGTGAGAAGTGTATTGGGAAAGGTACAACAACTGTAATTAATGGTTGGTGCAAGGTTCGAATTGATATGCCAGAATGTTGGGTCCTGTATTTCGAAAATATTTTCATTACCATTAGTGAGGCATATTTATAAGCAAGTCATTCTTAGCAAGTCAATTCCTTCCTGTTTAAACACCTGTCTTTGTTTCTTTTTCATGCGGTTCAATATTTCATTTCCTATTTTCAGTGTGGCGATTGCCAAGTACCTGGCAAACACCAAAAATGCGCCCGAACATTGGTACCCAAAGGATCCTAA
>JAIGNY010000703.1:610000-672500 GCA_020152595.1 Chiridota heheva
AAAAACTTTGATGAAATCCTTTCTAATGCGGTCTGCCTGTGGCCCTGGTGTTGATTTTAAGATAGCCAGTCCGTCGTCTCTGTACAGGCCGAGGTCATTCATGGGGAACTTCCTGCTGATGATGTGAAGGGTGTATAGGCCCACCAATTCACAAATCTCGGCTCCGTCTGAGCTTCCCATAGTCACATCGAATGCCTTGGGGCTCCCAGCATTCTCAGATTTCACCCAGGGTGTACCATTGTTGAATAATAGTGAGCTTTTTGCGTGCATAATGCTTCTATAATCTAGGTCGAAAACTGTGGTGTGGTTGCGTGCCCAATTTAGAGAGTTGGTGAGTAGGTGTTCTGATATTGAGGGATAAGAATCCACGATGTCGAAAATCATAAAAGTGTGTTTGGATTTGTCTTCTATAGCTTTGAACCAGTTGATTACAGAATTTGTATTCCTCCACTGGTTGACTGGTATGACGCTTCGTAGGTTTTGGTTGATTCTGTCCAAAATGACTTTGCTGACTTTTCCCATAGCGCTTTTGGCTGGGTTTAAGAGTCTGCATGGGGTGTTTTGTGGGAAATTGTCCTTATGGTCCTTGAAGGAAACGAATGCTTGTCTTTCGTCCATAGGCGATATTCTATCGTCTATGTTAAGCTCTGAAGCGATTTCCATTAATTCCCTGTTTATGTTGTCTACGGCTGATGGGTCTGCCGCCTTGTACTTCTGTGTGATATTGTCTCTTAGTGCTTTTTTTTGTAAGTGTCTGGCTCTACTGCGTATATGTTCCTTGTTTTATCTGCGAAGACCATAACTTTGTTGGAAGAATTGAAGTTTTGTATGTCTTTCTTCAGTGTTGACTGGAAAGGGCTATTGGTGCGTCTGAACTGAATATATATATATATATATATATATATATATATATATATATATATATATATGTATATATGTATATATATATATATATATATATATATATATATATATATATATATATATATATATATATATATATATATATATATATATATATATATATATATATATATATATATATATATATATATATATATATATATATATATATATATATATATATATATATATATATATATATATATATATATATATTTACAATCCTAAACCTGGATGACAGGAGTATGTGACTGGTTTGGTCCATACAGTTTAAATGGTCTGTTGATAGGCGGTATTAGTGGCACAATAGATATAAGCTTTTCTTTAAGTGGTAAATTTAACAAAGCTAAAAATCTGATGACTTTATGATCATGCATGGTTATGATCATGATGATAACGATAATATAAATGACCAACATTTTGATATTATTATCTCATCACCTCGTATACATATATGTGGGATGAGATATTGTGGTCATTTTGCTGTATAGGCAAATTACTGCCTATACCTCCTACATGGCCACCCTCTTTGATATTAGGGGCCCACCTGGGGGTCTCATATGATGACCTCATGTTAGGAGTTAGAGGTCCTATGTTTTTGGAACGGGACAAAATTTTGTGGTTTTGCGTCATGTCCGTGTGTTTGTGTGTGGGTGTGTGCGTGTGTGTATGCGCGCGCGTGTAGGTGTGTGTGCGCGCGTACGCAACAATTAATCTTGTGTCACTTATAACTCAAAAACTGTAATACACACATGAACCAAAAATAGTGGACAGGTACCCCTGGCTCGGAACTTTTGTCTCCAACGTTTTGGGGTACAAAGTTCAGAGGTCAAATGGGACAAGTTTTTGGTGATGGCTGTATCTTTTGAAGGAATTACTTGGTATCTTTACAAATTGCATAGGCGGGTATGGTTTAACATTTTAACAAAACTTTAGATTAATTGGAAGTCAAACGATATTGGTCAAAGGTCAAATAAGTGCTTCTTTATGAAAAATTTCGCGGCATTTTAAACTCAAAAAGTGCAAGACCTATACCAACCTATATTGTACCATGAGACCTTGGTACATGAATTTGTGTCCCGTAGATTCTGGGGTCAAAGGTCACAGAACTATTGACTTTTTTTACCATTTCCCTTATGGTTTTGGAATGGTAAGTGTAACGTAAGCATGAATGGTGTCATGACAGTAGGGTACGATAAATGTGAAAAATTTCCGAAGTTATTACAGTGATTAGGGTCAGAGGTCAATTATGTGATTTTAGCGGGTAATTATGTACTAATTTGTACATTTTTGCGCCATTTTTAGTAAAAAAGTACAAGATCTATTCCAACCCTATGTTGTACCATGATACCTTGGTACTTGAATGCGTGTCCCCGTAGACTCTGGGGTCAAAAGGTCAAAGATCTGTTTGTACACGCATGGGCAGTGCAATCCATCAATATACCTAAAGAAAGATAGCCAAGCCTGTCTCAACATCTGCTTGTACTCGAGCTCGCATGGGCAGTGTAATCTATCAAAAGTCACAGAACTATAGTGACCCTGTTAGCTACTTCTCCCACTATGCTGTACGCTTATGCTGTACAATGAGATCAGCAACTCCGTGGATTGCTTTCTTGTTTTTTTTTTGCTTGATCTTTGAAGGTACTCACCGAAAGATTTACTGGAAAGCCAGTTCCAGAAGAAGATAAAGCAGCGACGTTAAAGGTGTTTGATGAAAAACTCACAGCCATTGAATCTTACTTTCTGAAGGATAAACTTTTTATCTCAGGTGATGAGATCAGCATTGCAGATCTTTTTGGAGTCTCCGAGGTGAGAACAGTTTTGATAGATTGTCCCAAGCACAAAAAGCCATATTAGTTTAAAAATAAACCAAATTAAGAAAAAATTAAAATCGTGTCAGATGAATTCCAAATTTCGATAGGAATCGGCCATTGGCCGGTCCAGAGCTTTTCCGGGATGGCCCGGAAAAATGCACTGAAAAGCAAAAATGTTATTATAATTTCACGGAAACACTCATACAAAATTATACGTAGTTCAATTGTCATCAAAGTTTTTATTTTTTTTTTTTTGTATTCTTTTTTCTCCATGAAAGCCTTTAAGAAAGGCCAGAATTAAGCCAACTACGATATTTTACAGTCCAAAAAGTCTCCACAAAACTTACACAAAAGCCAAATTATTAAATTCAATATCAACACAGCCAATTAAACAATAATACTTGTTGTGGCCAAGCACACACATAGTCCACAAAGCCAAAAAAAAAAAATTTCTGAAAAAGCAAAATATATTTTTGTGCGGCCAAACAAGTCTGTAGACTGATAGAAAAAGCCATGCATGGTAAGAAGACAAAAAATAGTGAATGATATATAAAACTCATTTATGTTGAATTCAAGCCTTATCCTCTCTCATTACAGTTTGTACAGATCAAAGTTTTCATTTTGGTCTTCCTCAAAGATCTTCTACAAACTATAGTGTTACAAGTTTTGTACTTGAGCTATTAACTTGGAACATATTCTTGTATATATATATATGCTTGCCTGGACGGAGAAATAATTGTGAATACCTTTCTTTTCATCTTTTTTTTTTTTTTTACATAGTTTAAGGTTTGGAGAAAAACACATGTTTGGGAGAAAATACAAAGTTTTGGAGAAACTATATTTTTTAAGAAAGATATTTCGGTTAGATTAGGATTAGGTTAGGGTTAGTTTTAATCCTATGACTCTAACTTCCTCAACAGTCATTATGCATGTAAGTGCTCGCTTTATGACTTTATTCTAACATTGGGCGTAATTTTTATTAAAACTTATTTATCTTAAAATGGCCCTAAAGGGCTTCCGTACTAAATTGATATCTAAAGCTGTGTGTAGCACGCAAGCAACACAATTTATACTACGAATCTTCTTATTTTCCCTTTCACTCTGTCCAGATCGAGCAAGCAGTTATGTCGAAGGCGGATTACTTGAAAGATCATCCGAAAATCAAAGCGTGGATTGAAAGGGTGAAAAGCAAAACCAGTCCTCACTATGAAACCGTATTCAAAGCACTGTATGACTTCGTGGCGAGTATTTAAATATTCTCCAAAATGATGTCTCTGTACCAGGGGCGTGGGAAGGGTGACCGCTATGTGTGTGTGGGAGGGGAGAAGGGGGGGATTTTGAATTTGACAAAGTTTATCTCTCAACTTGGCAGAAAGCATGCAACTAAGTAGGTATGTGAAGCCTTCTCATATGGGGCAGCTTTCCCCTCCCCCCACCCCCACACACACTTCCTACGCCTCTACTCTGCATGTACTCAAACGCTGCTTGAAACCAGAGAAAGGGCTGGGCGAAGCAACAGCTTTAGAAAACTGAAAAGATCGCTTGTAAAATTATAGTATAGCCGTTTCTAAAACAATGATTATAAATATTTATCTTCTATAGTTGGGTAGTGTAGTAGAATTTGAATATCTCAGCCATTTGTATATTCCATTTTTCAAAGTATTTACCCTATAGAATAGAAATCGATAAAGTTAAAACTAATTTAAGTCGCATATGTTAGTCACTGCTCGGCGTAGGAAGATATTTGAAACTAAAGGACAGATTTTACTATTGTTTCCAAGAATCCTACAAAAATTTATTGAGTTCTCGTATCACGGTCCAAAAATTCTTTGTAATTTGCCAAACATGAAAAAAAAATTCAAAAATTGAAGGAAACTTCCCGAAAATTGAAGACATTTTTCGAAAAATTAAAAGAAATTTTCAGAAAATTGAAGGAAATTTTCCGAAAATTGAATGAAATTTCCCGAAAATTGAAGGATATTTCCTCAAAACGTAAGATTTCCGGAAGAGAAAAGATGCCATGGAATCTGACTCTTCAAAATCAATTCGTTAGATCTTCGTTATTTGATCCCCCTGCCCCCTGGTTCCTACGCCACTGTGCCAATGCATGAAAAAAGTATATACGGACATGCATTGTGTATATATTGATTCGAATAATAATAATAAGCATTAGAAAGTTAGACTGGTAGATTGGTAGACTGTAGAAAGAATATAGTTTGATTTATTTCGACGAGAGAGGTTAAGGCATGGGCGTAGGAAGGCTCACCTCTCACTCGCACACTCCTGTAGCGTGGCGTCTATTAGACGTCATTTGTGCGAGCACGCATCTACATTCTTTCTGATCTCTCGCAATCCTCTGGAGGTCCATTCTCTCTACTCCTAACAACTCTGCATCCCGCTTGACAGCATCTAACCAACGGATCTTGCATCTCCCCCGTTTCCCTCCTACCATCTCAGGTTTCCACTCTAGTAAGGCACTTGGAGTCTGGTTGAGCTCATTCGAATGAGGTTTTCGTACCACCTGAATGCCTGAGACGTACATTTTTCAGTAAAAGAGAAACAGGCGGTTGATTACAGTAGTTCTTTCCTGATTTTGCAGTTCCTGATGTGATAGAACCATCTAATGTTGAAAATTCTGCAGATGCATTTGGAATCGAAGGAGGCGAGCTGTTTTTCTTCAGTCAGAGTAGTGGCTCAGGTTTCAGCTGCGTAGAGAAGTGTGGATATTACTGCATTATAGATGCGTAACTTAGTCTTCAGGCTAATTTTGCTGCGCCAGATCTTTGTCAAAGGATGATGATGATGATCAGCCTATCTTGATCTTGAGCTCTTTATCCAAGCTCTCAAGGGGAGAAAAAATCCATTTTTTTTCCTGTGATAAGGGGAGAAATTGTACTGTTCCCATCAAAAGTTGCTTCTAATCGGAAAAAATCCCTTCTGCCCTTCAAACTTTCTTCCATTTCCAGGAAACTCAACTTCTCTCATTTTCGGGAATATTTTGTCAATTTCGAGAAATTGTGGGCAGCTTTCGTGAAAATTTGGCCAATTTGAAGAAATTTGTTTCTTCAAAATATTAAATAGTTTTACAACATTTTTAACTTTATATGAATATTTTTCCAATTTTCCCTCCCAACCGGTAAGAACATGCAACCAGGAAGATGAAAACCAGTCATTGGACACTTCTCCTGCCCCTCCCCCCGCTTCCTACGCCTCTGTGTTTAGGGGTACCTTTGCCCGGAGGGACGGGGGTCCTATGGCCCGTAAAAATAGTGTAAGAAGAAGTCAACCATCTAACAGTCTGTGTGATCAAGTTTGGCTAATCAAACAGTCAAAGGGCCTTGTGCCCTGCATTCCTGGTAAAGATGCAGTACATTAGGAGAAAGATACTGGACAGCTGGATCACTTTAACAGTATCAAACATCTTTTGTCACTGAGTCATTCAGTGGTGTTTTGTTTATTTCTGACTGCGCGTTTTAGTATAACTTCCAAATTTAACACTTTCCGTAAAAACAAGTTTGGGTAATTCTGGTGTGCGGTGTATTGCATATTTCATTTTAATTCAGTTGTTTTAAGAGGAACTTAAAGGCCTATGGACATGTAGCATTTTCCATATTGATTAAAGGAGTAAAATCTTAGCATATCTGTTTTTGAATAAAAACAAATTTTGATTTGGAGTCTTGGTTGAACAAAGTTTGATTGATCTTTAATTTATGCGTAAATTGTATTGATGACTAAGCGGACAGCTCGAAATCTATATGTAATTCTTTAAATGAACGGCCGGTGTGCCCGTCGCAAAAAATCTGTGATGTTTTCGATAGCAAATGTATGCCCTCAAATTCGGTTCGGCGGATGTGTGATCGATAATATCGCTGATTTCTCGTGATCAATAGAAAGATTGAAACCGGAATTGACGTTGCAAGCACGACGGAGATCATTTCTGAATGTATTTATATGACGATACCTCCCCTTTAGATTAATTTTCTAAATCTTAATCGCTAAAAATGATGGCAATGTTTATTCTTGCTGGAATTTGATTGGGGCCACGGCAAAGACTCAACACATTTTGGTCAGAATTTGCTGAAACTACTTCAATGAATTATGAAAGACATTAAAAGGATTTACGAAAGCCTGAGAAACTACAAGGTCTGAAAGTCGCCCAGTAATACATTATAAAATTTGCATAATGGAAATGCAAATTGATGAGTGAGATTTAAAAATGCTGTTAAATGGTAAATGTTCAACCGATTTTGGTAAAATGTTTGCTACTTTGATTGTTTTCGATAGCATTGCCTCTTTTATACCTTTAAATCTTCAGTAATTAATTCTTTTTGCTTTACGCTATAAAAATAGGCGTCTATACGAAAAGGTAAGGATCATTGCTAAAGGATCGATTCCCTGCCTCCGCTCCATGATCGTTAGTTTGGTGGATTTTGGTGTTCATTGTATCTCATCTCTTTATACGTTTTGAATAAAGAAGTCATGCCTCCCCCCCCACACACACAAACACGTCTCCCCCGTGTGATATTTCTGAAAATGACTCAAACAATCGCTTTTACCTCATATACTATTCTTGTGATTCAATTACAAAATGCATTCAATGACACAACTGCTGCAGGAGCAAGGAGGAAGAAATCTGTTTATCTACATCTGTTCATCATCTGTAGTAGAAAAAGATCAATTGTTATATTTCGATTTTGCAAAAGATTTACGGCAAATTTGAAAATCTTACAGTCAAATCCAACGATAAGACTGATATAGCACATGATAAGCTTGAATAGTAATACGAAATATATAAGATAATGAAATGTTCGAATTGGCAAAACGATTACGTCAAAAGGGGAAAAAAGTTTGCAAGTCTTAAAATTAAATTACGCGTTTCCACGTAGTTTTAAATGGAATGAAGAGATAAAATTAAATGATTATCGTCTGGAACTAATTAAGGTTTTCGGTCCAGGAGCAACCCGAAAAACTGGGTACTTTGAAATATCCTTAAAATTGGGTACTTTTATGTATTACGTCATCGCATAAGCCTACACATTTAACTAGCCCACACTAAACGTATGGGGTTTCCTATTTGCCGCTCTGGATTGTCTACAATTCCACTGGATGTCCTACAATTTTGGAGACGGATAGTATATAGATATTTAAAACTTTTCGCCGCTGCTTTTTTAATATTATTATTATTAAATTATGTTTATATAACACTTATTCTAAAAGAAAGCTTCAAGTGCTTTACAAGAGCATGACAAAATAAAAGTTAATTACTTATTAATACATAAAATAAAAATAATTTAACACCTAAACCCCAAAAGCTAAAATATTAGCAGTATACGAATAAAATGAATAATTAAGTTTTAAACGTTCAGATACATGAATAAGATAAAACAGTTAATAAAAAACCGGAAAAAACTACCAATCTTAAACACAAAACACTAAGAGAAATGAAAAAGTTATCAACAAATTAAAATGCATTAAAAGGTGATACCAGGAGTGAAAAAATAAATTAAAAAAATTGAAAAATTAAATTCATCGTCGCCTTTTTGAGAAAATCAATAAAACAGATTATGAGCAACTTCGTTTGCTCAGGTACCGAGGACATGTAACACACGCCCGCAGAAGATCAACATATACGAACAAGCTGAGACTTCCAAACTCATCTCTTAGAAAAAGGGTTCTAGAAGAGAAAAAGTTCCAAATACCTTTTTTTCTAAGTAGTACATTTCCAACACAATATAAGCATTTTTATTTACGAACTATTAAATTAAAACAAATATTTTCTTCCAAATTGCCTTAATGTCTTTATATACATCCTCCAGCATTGTATCATTTATGAAGTTAGATAAGAACTAATGAAGCGGTACTATAGACCTCAGAACTGCAGAAACAAGGGTGTGCTAAAAGACTGGTTCAGACGTTACAGGCTACAGGGCTATGGAGGACGTTACAGGCTATGGAGGACGTTACAGGCTATGGAGGACGTTACAGGCTATGTAGGACGTCACAGGCTGTGGAGGACGTTACAGGCTATGGATGACGTTACAGGCTATGGAGGACGTTACAGGCTATGGAGACGGTTACAGGCTATGTAGGACGTTACAGGCTATGTAAGACGTTACAGGCTATAAAGGATGTTACAGGCTATGGAGGACGTTAAAGGCTACGTAGGACGTTACAGGCTATGGAGGACGTTAAAGGCTATGTAGGACGTTACAGGCTATGGAGGACGTTAAAGGCTATGTAGGACGTTAAAGGCTATGTAGGACGTTACAGGCTATGTGGGACGTTACAGGCTATGGAGGACGTTAAAGGCTATGTAGGACGTTAGAGGCTATGTAGGACGTTACAGACTATGGAGGACGTTACAGGCTATGAAGGACGTTATAGGCCATGGAGGCCGTTACAGGCTATGAAGGACGTTACAGGCTATGTGGGACGTTACAGGCTATGGAGGACGTTAAAGGCTATGGAGGACGTTACAGGCTATGGAGGACGTTACGTGCTATGTAAGACGTTACAGGCTATGGAGAACGTTAGAGGCTATGTAGGACGTTACAGGCTATGGAGGACGTTACAGGCTATGGAGGACGTTATAGGCCATGGAGGCCGTTACAGGCTATGAAGGACGTTACAGGCTATGTGGGACGTTACAGGCTATGGAGGACGTTAAAGGCTATATAGGACGTTACAGGCCATGGAGGACGTTACATGCTATGTAAGACGTTACAGGCTATGGAGAACGTTAGAGGCTATGGAGGACGTTGCAGGCTATGTAGGACGTTAAAGGCTATGTAGGACGTTAAAGGCTATGTAGGACGTTAAAGGCTGTGGAGGACGTTACAGGCTATAGACTGATAGATAGTTTTCAAAATTGGCATCTCTTTGAAAATTACTGCAAAAGTTCACCAAATGTACACAAAAATCAAGCACTTATACTGGTAGAAACATATTGAAACTGCCGTTTACACAAAAGTATTACCGGCCTATCACGGTACTCCATACAATCGCGCCGGTTATACATAGTACGTGTTTATGGGTGTATAGTTACATTGGTTAGGGGTCCAAACTGTGACAATTTATGACAAATCTATTATTGTTTAAAATTTGAAATATGATCATCTTCCTTATTGTGTGTCATGAATAATTGATTGATAGCGCCTCATATGTTCCCATTTTTCAAATTTTCATTATAGTTTATTAGCTTCAAACTTTCTTGCAACATTTTGTTTTGATCGGCGCGTAACAGGGACACTCACACGAATATCTGAATACGTTTGATACTAAAATGCCAAAAATACATGGACCACTATTTAATGGAACTATCGTAATGCAAATTATTAACTTAAATCACCGGTGCAAATGAAACAGAGTCAATATGTGACTCGCAATTGGTAGATCGGCCAATTTTTTTGTCAATGTACGGGGTTAAGTCCAGTGGCGTAGGAACCAGCGAAAGAAGGGGGTGGGGTGGGGGGTCCGGAGGCCAAGGCTCCCAATAATTTTTATTGAAGGAAAGTACCATTTGCCCCATCCCCCCCTCCATAATGAAAGTCTAACGAATTGATTTTGAAGAGTCAGATTCCATCATGGTATCTTCCGAAATACTCAATTTTCGAAAAATCTCCTTCAATTTTCATGAAATTTGCTTCAAATTTGGAAAAGTTTTCTTCATTTTTAAGAATTTATTTTAAGTTTTCACGAAATTTGCTTCAATATTTTTGGGAAATTTCCTTCATTTTCGAAAGATTTTTTTCATATTTCGGAATTTTTTTCAGTTTTTATTTTCGGGAGATTTGCTTCATTTTCGGGATATCTTATTTATTTTCATGAAAATTGCATCAATTCTGGTGAGATTTCCACCAATTTTTGTGAAATTGTTTTCATTTTCGGGAACGTTTCTATATTTTTGGGAAATTTTCTCAATTTTCGGGAAATTTGTTTCAATCATCGTGAAATTTGAATCAATTTTCGTGAAATGTCATTTATTTTAGGAAATTTTTCTTCATTTTCGGGAAATTTACATCAATTTTTGTGAAATTTGTATCAATTTCCGTAAAATTTTCTTCAATTTTTATAAAATCTCCTTCATTTTCGTGAAAGTATCTTCAATTTTGGGAATTTTTTGAAATTTGTTTCTTTATTCACGTGAAAGTTTCATCAATTTTGGGAAATTTCCTTTATTTTCAGAAACTTTTCTTCATTTTCGGAAAATTTATTTCAATTTTCTTGAAATTTGCATCAATTTTTGTGAAATGTTCTTCATTTTTCGGAAACTTTCTTCTTTCTCGTGAAATTTGCTTCAATGATTTTCGTGAAATATCCTCAATCCATTTTTGGAAAATTGTACCTAAATTTCCAATCATTTTACGACTCCCCCTCTCCTCCCCCTTCTCCCCTTTCTTCGTTTGCAAAAAAAAAAAAAAAGTTTTACCGTGATGAGAAGAGAGGAGAGGTTTGTTGGGACAAAAAATAAATCTGGCCCCCCAATATCAAATATCTGCCTACGACGCTGAAATTGGTAAATGTTTGTCAGTGTCAATATGTTTTATCGTGTTCATTTGGTGAATTATTGCAGTAAATTTCATGGAGGTATCAATTTTGAAAACGTTGTAGCACACCGTTCTGCCTTAAAGGCATAGGCCTACAGTGTGTTTCGGAGGTCTATGCAAAACGTAAGCTGATAAAGAAATCCCATCTTTTATCAGTTAATGGACCAGTTGGGATATCTAGTGGGTATTCTGGCTCTATCGAATTTTCATTTCTGAACGCTTAAAAAGCGTGGATCCTCCTGGTAGACCAGTCCATTCCATACCACCAGCATCTGCCTCTTCACCATAAACACCGTTCAGATTTGAGTGATCACATTCCTTAAACCACCAAGCACCACCGTGAGATGAAGCGCAGTTGCCAGTTTCAGATCGATCATGATCGGCATCTTGGGTCGAAAAGCTCATGCCACGGTGATAATCCAGAGAGTCTGCACCTGAAGAACACATATTGCACGTTATACAATTTGTATGGAGTATTTGCATTGCCATGCCCCGTGCATTAAATCCCGGTAATGCACGACCTCGATTATTTGGCCTATTCCATTTTAAAACAGGTCATTTGTTTATTAAAGCAATAAAATGTATATAAACTTTTCTCGATAAAATTTACGTAAACTTTTCTGAGGTTTCATTCTTTTTAGTTGTTTTTATATATTTTAAACACTCTAACACGAAAATTGTATCAAAAAGATGTTTGACGTCGTTTTTATACACGTATAAAATGCACTGTTTAAAGGATTCTGCATCGCAAATGTGCCCTCCTAAAGTCAGGCCATTCCGCTCGGGCCAAAGTCCTTTCCCCAGTGCATGAAATGCGTAAAAACACTGCCTCAATATTGATCTTTAATTATTCAATATCAGGCTTGTGTCATTTTGAGACATGATCAGTGTACTTATATATCTGGAAAAAATAGAGATCATCGGTCCAATTAGTAAGGGCGTCGTTTTTTGGGGGGAAATTGTTTTTGATAATGTATTCCAATTAAAAGTAAAAGCCGTGACACACCGAACGATCATACAGGAAACAAATATTATAAGATGCTTTGACTTTTTGCTTACACACGATGAAGTTTACAATTGAGACTTTCTGATGATACTGAATTTTTTATAGAAATGCTTTTTTGTTCAAACTGTGGACAGGTGGAGAAAATCGTTTTAGTGGGGCGCGATTTTCTGTGGCAAGGCGAATTTTGCTTTAATGGGCGTAGAAAGGCCCTTTCAATCAATTTCCAGTTATCATCTGAATAGCCATGCGATGACGATGCTTCTCTGAAAACAAGAGGTCAAAATGTTTCTTTTCCTTATGTTTTATTCAATTTTGTATAATAAAATTGCTCGCCGCGTCGCGTTCGGTGTGCAACGGCCTTAAAAAGTCGATGGGCTTACACAAATGACGTATCACACACGTTCAAGTCTTCTTCAAATCTGGATCATTAATTTCCTGAAAAATAGTTTGAATAATGTTACATAGCCTAAAGTCACGTGTCCATAATGGACCAATCGTATACTGGGGAAATCTTATCGACCAATCAAATACTGGAGGAATATTGGCCGTCTGCACCAAGCGTATGTAAAAAATTGTTTGCATATGCGCATATCATTCGTGCGTTATACATGAAGGTCATACGCGCACGCATTGCTGTCTACAACTTTTCCTCAAAAGTTGGTTGGGTACAAACGCAGTAGTTGATTGGTCGAATTACTGAATTGAAGCTAAACTCAGTTAAAAAGTGTCCATACTTTCCAAAATGGTCCATACTTACCAGCATTTCCAGCATATGTTCCAAACAACAATTTATAATGCAGTCTTTCTTCGCCGATTCTGAAGCTCGTGTACTTAGCGTAATAAGAGTTCCCTTCTCTGTTAACGAGATCAATGCGGAGCTGATAGTTTTTTTGATTTGCTATGTAAAATATTTTCTCATTTCCTAACCAAAATTCACTTTGTGGAAAGCCAAAACCGTTTTTGTAGTCAGCCCAATACCTATTAAAATCGATGGAGCCATCCACACGTCTTTGGATCACCTGAAAGGAAATGGAGTAATGATGATTGCAAAATTTCAGAGTCCATGGGTAAATGACATTATGGACCGTGTTATTGTATTGTTGAAATACATTTTTTTGTTGTCCTTGTTGACCGTTTCACGAACATAATACTATAAGGGTATTGCCGATTGAGTATTTTCCAAAAGTTTACTTTACAAAATGCGAAATCAAAACATAAATTATAACAAATGGAAAATATAGCTAAGTTACAAATAACCAATCAATATTTCATAACGGGAAATTTTCAAGAACTAGCAAGTACAAACCTGCAACTCACTAATCAAACAACGTAGCCAAGGTTCCAAAATTTCCCTTTAATCATGGCTTAAATTGCAATCAAAATAAATTTCTCGAGACGCAGATAATACTTTATAAATTGCAGAGTAGAAGTTGGATAACACTTTTCTATACTTGCAAGTGAAAACACTTAACTAGATTTAAGAGCATGACAGGGAGCTACTCCAAATAATACAAATCTGCTGAATTCCCGATAAAATCCTGGGTATACTTGTGAAGGGTGGAGGGATGGCGAGGCATATTTTCTGGAGAGAAGGTCAATCATTCAATTAAGATTTCAGGTGCTTTCAGCTTAGTTATGAATTTCACTAAAAAAAAAAAATCTAGATCGTACTTAATTTTACTTTTTTTTTACGAAACAGTAGATGATTTTAGTTATATTAACCGCTTTCCCCATAGGTACAGTTGAATTTCGATGATAAGACATTGGTTGTCTTTTATTGAGTATGTACATATATAATGATTAGGGGAGAAGTCATACAACGGAGGTTTAATATACTCACGGTCCATCCACCGCCATCAGTCTCGTGATCACAATAGACAAGGAACGGCTCCGGATAATGCTTCGGCTGGATGTAGAACTCTCCACTCCGTAACTCCCCTGTACACTTGTCCCGAATCTCAGCACAATCCTTTGGTAGCTTTAAATGTTGGTATTGTGGACAAAATTCTGTTGAAAATGTAGTTTTATATGTAAATCATATGGAAATGAATTTATAATAAGTGAATAACGGGGTGTGGGCTCCCATCGGCGCAAAAACATAAAACATAGAATATATAAAAAAAAAGGCATGAAAAATAAATCATAGAGAAAATATGAAATGTATGAAGGCTAGGGGGCTTTATTCCCCAGTTCTTTGCTTTGCAACTAATATGAAAAAATATGAATATACATAAAATGTTGAAGAAAATATGACAATATTCAGGGCCTTAGCTAGCTCAAATCTAGCATACATGGAGGGGGAAATGCCTACCGTGTGATCGTAGGGGACAAAAAGCATACCACACGTTTTTAGATGTATAAAAACGTACACACCAGAGTCAATGTTTTGAGTGGGAGTATACATAAGCATTTACCGACATTTTCATTTCGCTTAGCCCCATTTTATGTAATATGTATTATATATTAAGTCACGTGAATTATACCCCCTCATTCACCCCCGCCCGTCCTCCTTGAAAATTGAAGAAAATTGCCCTTAAATGAAAGAAGTTTCCCGAAAGTTTAAAAGAATTGACCAAAATAAATGTTCACGACAATTGGCAAAAACTTCTCCAAAATCGTAGAACTTGCCCAAAAATAAACAAACTTTCCTAAAATACAATACAATCCAACGTTTCCGCTTCGTCGAAATGTTTACATAATCACCGACCGTGCCCCGACAAGCCAGGTAATTACCGGAAGTGACGTAAGTATGCTCAGATTTATTGGTGAAGGTCAAGCAATTTTCTTGGGACGAGATTCCCTCTTTGATATGAATGTGATGGCGTCCCACCCACCCACTTCAAGAATTGCTCCGCGGTACCTGAAGGGTAAGTAACCCCGACGCCGGGCCCCTACTGTGGCCTGATACTATGGTTCTGAACGCCAATTTCCTCACGAGCCTTAAGGCCACTTTCTGACTTTGGTATTTGTGAACTCAGTTTGGTGAAAGAATTGGCGTTTGTTTGATTGTATTAAGAATATAAATACTTTCGCTTTATCTGTGTCCTACACTACAGAATGATCATGCTTACCAAGATCTCTTTTATCCCGGTCCCCGTTGTCGAATCTTTTGTAAGTAAGGTTACGTTCCTCCTGTAAATGATATCATAAAGAAACCAAGTTATGAAAATGAACAATAGACAATGCAATAATGTTTACTAAATTAGACAAGAAACATCCCATAGGTCTGAATTGCGATTCGCCTAAAAGTTGTATTTTAATAACTTTTGACGAATTAGATAGGAATATTTTCAGCATATTCTTTTGCCTTGAACCCGGACATTTAGAGGAAAACGTAAGAAAATTTGCTATGACCAATTTTTAAATTCATTTTTTGGGCATTTTGTTTTTCTTTCAGAAAATGCTGATTTTATTTTTTCAAAAATTTGCAGTCAGAATTCGGAAAACGGTGGATCGTTATTCAAAAATATAGGAAGACGGTAGATCCTGAAAAAGGTCTATGAGATGCCACATAAATGAAAAGGCGATTCTAGGGGTTGAACAAGCGTTAAGTGGAGATGCAAGGGATGGGTGTGCTTCTGGCATCCCCTTCACAACTAGAAATTTGTTGGAAGGTCTCGCCTACTCTATTCCTCAGATATAGTTGTAAACTATTTGGAATTTGTTTACCAGACTTCGAAGCAACATCAAATCAAAGAACTAAATAACTAATTGAGCCTAAATTAGTGAAAAGATTGTCTAATTAACTGCATATTGACTAATCAATATTTACAGTGCTTAAAGCTTATCTATAACAAAAACCGATTTGAAAGTTACATATTCAGACCAAGATGTATATAAGCATATTGTCGGTTCTTATGCGGCCAGAAACTTCCTTTTGTGAGCGTGATACAAATTACCATTAAAAGCAAGGTGTATTCTTATTTTGAAGCAAGAAGCTTTAAAATATCACCAACATTTGATTAGGTTAAATTTGAAATGGACTCCGACGCCGCAGACGACGAAAACCGACTCACGGGCGAGAAAAACTGTTATAGTACATTATGTCTTTATGGCACAACAATTAGTAGCTGCAAGCACATGGTTTATGAAATTGAAATATCCTGAAAATTGACTCATCTCGAAAAAAATAATGTCACTTACTTCAACAGGGATTGCCTCCTGAATTACAATGCCCCCCACGAGGGTGATACGCAAAACAGACAAAATACACAGGTTGATAAAAACTGCTGCTGTTTTCAAATTCATCATAGTTTCCATCACGTCTTGTACGTACGATGTAAATTATCGCTTTATCCAGGAACACAAGTCTTTGAAAGATAAATGGTTTATCTGGCCCGGTATAAAATATGACAACTCCCAGCTTAAACCAATTACACTCTATCCAGGAACACAAGTCTTTGAAAGATAAATGGTTTCTCTGGTAGAAAATATGACAACTCCCAGCTTGAACCTTTTATATATGAGACGATGGAGTTATGATAGGTCAGGATAGTGAAAGATCAAAATTACTTTACTTAGATTTTTCGAAATGATGTGTTTTGATTCATACCATTTTTCTTACTCCAAACAATAACAAATTACTTGTCACGGTCAAAAGGTAATTTTGCAGCAATTCCAGTAAAAGTTTTTGTCGTTTTATACACGAAACAGGATGCATGACGTTCACATGTTTGTCATTCATGTAAACAAAGAGGTATCGTGAACAATTTATTTGGCGCCATTGTAACCTGTAAAAATAAAACCATAAAAATTGGGGGTTCAAATTCTGTTCCTTAATTTGTAATTTACTGGTTCGGGTAAGGGCAACGTTAGGTCAGGGTCCTAACCATAACAAGGAATTACGAATTAGGAACTAGGAACCAGTAACTGGAATTAGGAACTAGCAACTAGGAACAAGTTTCACACACCCAATTCTGGTTTGTACCAGAAAAGGGATGTTTTCTGAATTTTCGCGATGGTTTATGTTCTATTCACTTAAAACAAATCTATTGTTTTCTGGCGATGTCGCTGATTTTGTCATGTTTGGGAATAATATATGCAAGTATTTACGCCACTTCATGCATAGCAACTTTATAACACACTGAAAGATGATGAGGTTTCTTTTAGAGAGCAGTTTTGCTCCGTAAATCCAGCAGTATACTAAAAGCTGGACGAGTGTTTTAAACTCATTCCTAAAATCTTTGATTTAATTCTAATGGAATTTAAAGTATTTGGATTACGGATTGCCTCACTTAAATTTTAATTCAAGTTGGGGCTTTTCCTATGCCGATTCAGTAGAAATTTTATGTATAAATCTGTAAGTTATCAACTTGAAGGCGGAACCTCGGACGTCATTGAATTAGAGGTAAAACCTCGACGTCATTAAATTGGTGGTGGAACAAATAACTCAAAACTACCAAAAAGAAGGTATAAAGATGATTTTTTCATAATTTTTTCAAAGCGATAAAATGGCGATGGATACAAAGATTTAATAGTCTGAATAACAGCAATTCTAGTTGGGATAAAGTTTTGATTTTTTATCTTACACGTTTTTGCAATTTACAGAGCTTCTTTGAACTCAGTCATAGGGGTATTAAAGATTTTGCCATAAATATTCCAAACAAGTTTCGAGAAATGTTTTAAACAGTTGGGCGGAAGTCCTCTCCACACATCCGTAAGTTTGATTTAGTGCAAGAGTTCGTGATGCAAAACATTTGGTACATACAATGAACTTTTTCTTGTTGATAACCACCTTTGTGTTCTACAAACATTTATATGATCTTGGTTTCGTTATGTTAATGATTTCATAAAGAAAGATGGAGTTTTTTTTATACCTATCAGGATCTCTGTGCAGAATATGGTGCACTTATTGATTATGTATCATATTTATAATTCGTAAAGTTGCAGTCTCACTTTTTGCAGTCCATTGTCTTCAGAAACTTATGTATGAAACTTATTGTTCAACTCCATTTAAGAAGTTTTTCTCTTAAGACGGGTTGTAAAGGTTTTCATGATTTTCTCACAAAAAACCATTCTGAATGGAATGAGAAGTTAAATAGTAAATAATTACTACAAATATGTGAAAAAGTATTAATTTGAGACCTTTTGTGACTGCCAAGATACAAAATTACAATGGTTACAATATAGAATAAATAATCGTATCCTCAGCTGTAATGCTTGTCTGAAGAAGATTAACATATCAAATAATGACCGGTGTAGCATTTGTAATATTGAGTGCGATTCTATTCAACACCCATTTTACGTCTGCTATGTTACTTCGCAATTTTAGAATAATTTTAAATATTTGATTGAACAAAAGAATTTTTTGTTTATGACATGAATATCCAATCCGCTTTATTTGGTGTTCATTTTGATAAAGTATTTAATTTCATTATTTCATTAGCTAGATATTTTCTTCACAAAATGTAAATTACTATCAACACTTCCGGCTGTGAATGCGCTACTTCCGCCGTTTATCAACAAGAATTACTGTATACAAAAGTGTAATGCAATTCCTTATGGTAGGCTACACTCTTTAGACAATCATGCGAAAAGTAAATGTGGATATTCTATTTATGCGTACCGGTAATTCTTAGGCTATGTAATCTGCACAATACTCAGACATAACTGTAAAAGCTTTGCTTTAGTTGAATATATTTTTTGTCATATTGTATTACGCCATGAGGACAAAATACACTAAGGTCTAATTAAAACAAAAACGGTGGTGGAAGCTCAATGTCATCAAATTGATTGTGGAAGCTCGACATCGTGAGGAAACCTCGACGTCACGGAGAAGCTCGACGTCACGGAGAAGCTCGACGTCACGGAGAAGCTCGACGTCACGGAGAAGCTCGACGTCGTTATGGGGAGGGGGTTTCAGAATGATCTTTAACATGATAACAAATTCTTGTAACCATATAAAGGACGGATTTGTTATTATAAAAACTTGCCTAAAATCCTATATTTGAAAATCAGAGATATCTATGAATGATGATGGAACACGGAATCAGGTCGTTATGGAAATATGAATTGGTTTTCAGTTCCCAGATGCAATTAATAAACGAGGGTTGTCAGGATTTTATGTACTCTAAACATATGGTATACGTGCATTTGAGAAATATAAGAAATATGAGATTATATGTCTCAAGACATATGGATAACTGACAAGGCGTAAAGAAAGATGGGTAACTTCAATACAAGGATTTGCAGAGTATATTTCGAAGTTTTGAAGCCAAAAAGTCAAAAGGTTGCTAAACCGAAAAGTCTAAACGACTTCTTCAGAGCCTAGACAGGGAAAGTTTTTACTTTTTCAAAACCGCAAAATTGAATATTGCCTTGAAATCCCTGAAATACGGACGCGTGTTCAATTTGACATAGGCCTTTTAAACACAATCGAAGGACATTCAATTAATGTCTTGCTTATATATTATGTAATCAGCTGACTTCCAAGGGTGTTGACAAAAAGGATACAACTTTGTCATGATATAATATTTGAATATCATATGCTTCTAGAATTGAAATTTATGTTTATGTTTATGTTTATGTTTATATATTTATATAGCGCTCAATATCTATACAATGCACATTCAGCGGCGCTGTACAGAAAATAAATAAAACTGTTCATAAAGTTAATAAAGTTTATAGGATAAGGATAAACACAAACAATTATAAAAAGCCTTAGTGAACAAAACAGTTTTTAGTTCCCGTTTGAAATTATCGTAGTTATTGATGCATCGAAGAGAAGATGGCAAACTATTCCATGTGACAGGGGCAGCTACAGCAAACGACCTGTCTTTAAATGTTCTGCGTTTTGTGAGAGGAATGTCGAGGAGAATGCCCATGGTGTTAGAAGAAGAGCGTAAACCTGTTCGACCTGTACGTATAATGATGAGTTCTTTAAGATATGAAGGAGCCAGATCATGAAGACATTTGTAGACATATGTTGCAATTCTATATGTTATTCGGGATTTTATTGGTAACCAGTGAAGGGAGCGAAGAGAGTCAGTAGCACTATCAAACTTTCCTCTACCTAGAACCATCTTGGCAGTCATGTTCTGGACCCGTTGCAACTGTTTTATATCACAATCAGGAAGATCATAGAGCAGAAATCATGAAAATAGCAAAATAGCAATGAAGTTGTGTTCAAGGGGCGGATCTGATATGCCGTAGAATTAAGCTCGAAGTCTTTAGTATGTCTCTAACAAACCCAGAAACAGAAGTTGGTTAAAATCATGATACAAACCATATGATCCACTCTATAATTAGCAGGGGCGTATGAAGATATATGACATTGGGTAGTTGGGAAAAGATTTGATTTTATTCCTATGAAACCTATACAAATGTAAACGAGTCTCTTGTATCAAGAACTTTGTAATGGAGTGGTGGGCAGATTTTAATTTCTCATAACAAATATAAACATGTGTCTCATGATAAAGTGGGACAATTTATTTTAAAACATGACTGCACCGCGGATATAGAATTGAGCGAATCTTTATGTCATATGATTTAGAATTATGTGCTCTTATTACTTTTTGGATTTAAATGGCACCAACTTCCGATTTACTAGTACAAAACTGTTTGTAAGGAAGGGTCAAATAAAAGTTATTCAAATTAATTAGGAATACAAACAAGCTAATTATTATCACAAGCTGACAACAGATTAAATGTTGCAAAGAAGACCGACTCAAAGATTGCCGTTATTTTATATATAGAAATCTACACTTTCCACTTCGTATAACTTAATGACGAATTGTATATCTGGTCATCAGAGCAATACATTATTACCAGGCATAACACTTTTATCAATTTTTGGATGCCTTCTGATATTACCTTTCTGGAGCATTTGCAAAGACATATATCAAATTTAAAATTACTTTTGTCTATATCGAAATTCAGATAATTATTCTATGAAAAATCAAATCAAGATTCCTCTCATTTGCGTTGATAAAGCTGTTGGCGACATCCAGTAGAGAAAGATTTGTTATATTTGATATGAATGGCTGCGCACCATGCAATGGCCCAGTCGTTGTTGGGTCATAGTAGACCTTAAGTAGATTTTGATTTTTTAGAGGCTTGAAAATGTTCACTCTGCTGCCGGGCTGCTGCTGTTGTCACTGGCGCGTTTAACTGTTTAAGTAAGCGCAGTAGTTTGTCGACGTCATTAAACAATTTGGTACAAATTGGATGGATTCTGCAGACATCACATAACTTCTGGATTTTGCTAACGTATGATGTTAATTATGAGAACATTGTAAGTATGACAGCTGTCAATAACAAAATAAGTATATATTACTGACACTTGCATTTATTCTTAACATAAACCTAAGACGAAAATGAAAAAGTACATTGATGATGAACTTTTGCACATTCTGACTTGTTTTACAACATCCAATACATTAAGTCATGTGATCAGTTTCTGAAGTCAATGTCGCCTTTGTAGATATCTTTGAAAGACTGTTCAATATCACAGTCTTAGCTGTTGGCAGAGGAATTGGTGACGAAAGAAGAGTTTATATTTCCATAAATCAACACCAGGATGTTTTTCTGCTCAAAACACCTCTCAAGCACCCCGCTCGTCATGTTGTCCATAGTCGGAACTTACATCTGTTATTGTTGATTGGACAACTGTAACACGATTGGATGCTCCAGTGTAGAAAAATCACATCAGGCTTTTGTGAAATCCTTATTTTCCTCATGGAAGTGAATTTCTTTAGATTAACAAAGCCAGTCTATTCGAGAGAGAAGAAATGGGTGCCTAACCGTCTAAAGTCGGCCCGACAAGGTGAAAACATATGTAATGATAAAATTTCTAACACAGGGCCATGCCATGCCATCCATAATATTAGATTTGTCTTTGTGGCGACTTATTCGTACATGCTTCTGAATAATAAGATAAGATTTGAAGGAGATCTGACTTTTTAACATCAATTCGACGGACCCACAAATGATTTATTGGAGCAATATCACTGGCGAGTTTCTTGTCTTAGAAAATACGGATTAACTTTTGAACACGAGATTGCTAAATGTTATGCACTATTTTGTTTAATAACTCATTGGACCGTGGTAATATTCTGGAATATATATACTGGTCAGGTAAGCCGAATACGAAGAAGTGCGGAGGGACTTAACCCCCAAGTATCTTAATGAACCAAAACATGATTTTTTTAAAATAAATAAACAGAAAAGGAAACTTGCCAACTTTTGCCTACAAGAAACTTGGGCTAAACAGTGGCTTTCTAGTGTTTCAAACGTTCAAAACTGGTTCCCTGTAAGCGCTTGCAATGGCGTCTGAGGCATGCTTGGGCATATGTTTACCATATATAAGTGTAGATACTCAAAAAGGTTTCACATTCCCCGATTGTGGTGAAGAGCACGTGGAGGGCAAACATTATTACGTTAATAGCACAAACCAGGGCATATGCTTCTTCCATAAAAACAGAGTAATTTTACCAACCTAATCTCGAAAATTCACAAAGGTTCTTTTTAATTTCATACATGTGGGGTCACAACAGTAATTGTGGTGTATACATTACACATAAAACTATCATTATGTGGCACCTTGTATAATTGCTTAAGGGTGATGGTAAAGGTATATGTTAACAAATCGCCCCATCTTTTATATTTCTATACCTTTTTCATGTTTCTTTTGTATTTATCTTTTTTGAGTTTCACCAATGGAAATAGTGGGTGGAGGGTGGTTGCACGTTCCCTGGCATCCCTTAATACCGCCACTCGTACAAGATAATAATTTCCCTTTTCCGTATACTCCCGCCGGATAACTAACAGAAACTAAACACAAATTTAAGAATCTCCCCACCCTCTCCCCAGCCAAACATTCGCATTTAGCTCTCTATGCTAGGCGTTGATAATAGTCCTTTCAGATGAAAAGCCTGTGTTTTGATTTATAATATTTTGTATGTTTATAATCTAGTTCATGATATTTTATTACCTTAGTATCATGACCTTACTCCATTTACATGTTGAAAGTTTTACAATCAAGTTGCCATGAAAATTGTTCCTGAAAGATCCCCCAAATTTTCCCACAGATATAAAAACTTCCCGATAAAAATAACATTACAAAATGCATTTCAATGAAACAACTGTTGGCAAGAGCGAAACAGCTGCAGGAGGATAAACTACTTTTACCCTCATCATCCAATAAAGCAACTGTAGCAGAAAACACGATAAAATTGTGCATATTTCCTACTTGGAAAACGTCATTTTTCACATCTTACAGTAAAAACGAACAATTTAGATAAAACATAGCATTTTAAAAGCTTGTAGTAATATGGAAGAATTAAGTGTAATACAATTTAAGACGAGTTACGTGGAAAAAAAAAACAAGAAAGAAAAAAAAATTACAATGAAATATGCATGTGTGGTTTAAAATGGAATGAAGTAATGGAATAAATTATTTATCGTCTTTAACATACTGAGGTTTTAATTTACTCGGTTAGAGTGTTAGATAAAGATAATTAAAGTAGCTTTAAACTTTAGATGGCTGCCAGTGATGTGGCCAGCGTCCGGAAAGTGTGCTTGTTTATTTTAGTATATGCTCCGAGGACAAACATTTAGCAACACACCAGTTCCCCGCGCACAAAACACACTGAGTACCGAGGACATTATAACACACGTCCGCATAAGTACAACACACACAAAGAAGCTGAAACTTGGGGAGTATTTTCCAGACTCACAACACTCTTAGAAAAGGGTTCTAAAAAAGAAAAGGTTCAAAATACGGGAGAAGCTAAGAAATCATTTTTTTCTTTAGAAATAATCCTTGAAGAGCCCGAGCGGGTTCCAAATACAAGACAATTAAGCTAGAACCTTTTTTGCTAAAAGTGTAAATAGATGGCCTTTAATTTGAAGGAAAATTGTGTGTTAATACTGATAATATGGTGACTTGCACCCAATCTCCCGTGGCCACATCCTGCAAACCATCAGATCATGTGACTGTTATAACATAAGAGAAAAATGAGGACCGAGAGGTACATTTTTCAACACAATACGAGTATTTTTTATTTGCCAACTATCGATTTTTAAATGATAGTTCTCTAACTCTGATCAATGTTGCTGAAATGTCATTATATGCAAGTTGTGAAGGTTCACAAATTTACTACAAAACTTAAGTCGTAATTATACTCACATTATACATCAGAAGCCCGTACAGTCTTTGTTTAGGTCACAATTTTTATTTTAGCCATGTGACCATGGCAGTGACCTTTTATAGATGAGAATTAATGAAGCGAATATTATACACAATGTAAAATGGAGAAAACCAATCATATATCAGATCAATGACCTGCTGGAATATCCAGTGGCAGTATGCTGTCTCTATCGATTTTTTTTAATTTCTAAACGTTTAATAAGCGTGTCTCCTCCTGGGAGGCTACTCCGGTCCATACCACCAACGTCGTCGGCTTTACCATAAACACCATTTAGACTTGAGTGATCGCAATCATTAAACCACCAAGCACCACTTTGGCCTGCAGCACAGCTCCTGGTATGTTTATCATGATCAGCATCTTTGGTCGAAAAGTTAATACCACGGTGATAATTCAGAGAGTCTGCATCTGAAGAAAAACTATTGCAGGTTATTTAAAAACAGGTTTTTGCTATTTTGAGACTTATAATTCTATATCTAGATAAAAATGGAGATCACCCGTTCAATAAGTCAGGGCGTCGTTTTTTCACAAATATTCTTGGAAAATTGGTTCCAATCAAAGACTGTTTAAATAATTAATTCATTGGTGTGCTTACACAAATAATGAATACCTAATTTGGAATACTTACCAGCATTTCCAAAATATGTCCCAAACGACAATTTGTAGTGCAATCTTTCTTCGGCGATTCGGAAGATCGTGCACCTAGCGTAATAAAAGTCCCCGTTTCTATTTACAAGGTCAATGCGGAGCTGACAGTTCTTTTGATGTACTATGTAGAAGATTTTCTCATTTCGTCGGCGTCCACGAAAAATTTACCCTAATCGAATGTTGATGGCATTTTAAAACTTTTCTTCACGATTTGAAATAACAGAATAATGGCATATGAATTATCTTCTAACCGGGCGCTTTTGAAATTTACCGTGCGCTTTTTTAAAAACTTGAAGAAAAGTCGTGACTTCTTATTATGTATTACTGTTAGGCAATCGTGTTTTATCAAGATTTTTTGAGAAAAACAAACATTTTAAAGTTTTGTTCGGAAATAAGTTTTGACTAACTTGTTAACGTTGTCAAGAATAATTTCCGAACAAAACTTACAAATGTTTTTATTTTTTTTATTTTAGAAAATCTTGTTATTTTCATTTCAAGAATACCCCGATCGGGAGAACAAAACTGTTCTCCCGATTGGGGGTACGAACCGGACTGAATTAGGACATACAATAAGATGAGCTCAAAAGATGAAATATTCCAGAGATGCTTTAGATTTAATAATAAGAGTGTCTACTTGATGTGCTCATGATGTATGGCTTTCAAGGTGATAACTGTCTTCTGTTGCATAATATCATTTTATTTGCCTGTCTGCCTAACAATAATTTTCAAAGACAAATATGTAACTTTCATATTTCTTTTGTGCTATTGTTACGCTTTAAGCACTGTAAATAATCAAAATGCACTTAATTAGACAATATTTGACTAGTTTAGGCCTAAAATATTAACTAAGATCTTTGATTTGATGTTGCTCTGAAGTCTGGTAAACAAAATTGCGAATAATTTACAACTATATCTGAGGAATAAAACTATTTTAAGAAGGCGAGACCTTCAAACAAATTTCTAGTTGTGGAGGGGGGGGGGCAAGAGCACACTCATCCCTTGCATCCCCACCTCTGCACTTAACGCTCGTTCAACCCCCTGAAATCGCCTTTTCATTTCTGTGGCATCTCATGGACCTTTTTCATAATCAACCGTCTTTCTATATTTTCGAATAATGATCCACGGTTTTCTGAATTCTGAGTGCAAAATTTATAAAAGCTAAATTAGCATGTTTTAAAAGAAACACAAAATGTCCGTAAAATGAATTTGAAAATTGGTCATACTTAGCCAATTTTCTTACGTTTTTCTCAAAATGTCCTGGTTCAGGGCAAAAGAATATGCTGAAAATATTCCTTTCTACCTAATTTGTCAAAAGTTATCAAAAAAACAAAACTTTCCGGCGAAACGCAATTCAGACCTATAGGATTGTTTCTTGTCTAATTTAGTAAACATTATTGCATTGTCTATTGTTCATTTTCATAACTTGGTTTCTTTATGATATCATTTACAGGAGGAACGTAGCTTAATTTACAAAGGATTCGACAACGGGGACCGGGATAAAAGAGATCTTGGTAAGCATGATCATTCTGTAGTGTAGGACACAATTAAAGCGAAAGTATTTATATTCTTAACACAATCAATCTAACGCCAATTCTTTCACCAAACCGAGTTAACAAATACCAAAGTCAGAAAGTGGCCTTAGGGCTCGTGAGGAAATTGGCGTTCAGAACCATAGTATCAGGCCACAGTAGGTGCTCGGCGTCGGGGTTACTTACCCTTCAGGAACCACGGAGCAATTCTTGAAGTGGGTGGGTGGGGCGTCATCACATTCATATCAAAGTGCGAATCTAGTCTCAAGAAAATTGCTTGACTTTCACCAATAAATCTGAGCATACTCACGTCACTTCCGGTAATTACTTGGCTTGTCGGGGTATAGCCAGTGATTGTTTAAACATTTCGACGTAGCGAAAATGTTGGATTGTATTGTATTTTAGGAAAGTTTGTTTATATTTGGGAAAGTTCTACGATTTTGGAGAAGTTTTTGCCAGTTTTCGTGAAAATATTTTGGGTGCAATTCTTTTCGACTTTCGAGAAATTTTCTTCATTTGAGTGCAATTTTTTTCATTTTTCGAGAAGGACGGGGAGGAAGAAAAAGAGGGAGGTGGGGGGGGGGGTGGGATTCACGTGACTTAATATATATAATATTACATAAAATGGGGGCTAACCTAAATAAAAAAGGTCGGTAAATGCTCACGTATATCTCCATTCAAAACATGGTGTGTATGCTTTTATTACATCTAAAAACTTATGTTATGTATATTCTTATTTTTTCATATTAGTTGCAAAGCAAAAGAGTGGGGGATAAAGCTCCCTAGCCCCCATACATTTAATATTTTTTCCCTGTTTTGTTTTTCATGCCTTTTTTATATTCTATTTTTATGTGTTTGCGCCGATGGGAGCCCACACCCTGTTATTAAAAACATATTTAAAGATGATTCACGCATAAAATTAAATTTTAACAAAATGTTGTCCACCGTACCAACATTCAAAGCTACAAAAGGATTGTGCTGAGATTCGGGACAAGTGTACAGGAGAGTTACGGAGTGGAGAGTTCTACATCCAACCGAAGCATTTTCCGGAGCCGTTCCTTGTCTATTGTGATCACCAGGATGGCGGTGGATGGGCTGTGAGTATAGCTAATCTGCATTGTCTGACTTCTCCCCTAGTACATAAGCAATAAAAGACAACCAATTTCTTATCATCGAAATTCAACTGCACCTGTGGCAGTGTGGAAAAGCGCTCAATAAAACTAAAATTATCTGTTCTTTCGTGAAAAGCTTATTTTTCCATAACAGCTTAAGTTCCAGGAATATTTCTTTCGTTTGAAATTCATGACTTAGAAAGCTGAAAACACCCAAAATCTTAATGTAATGATTGAAATTGAGATTTATACAGCCATTGGGGACTTTTAAATCATTTTCCATGTTCTAAATATTTATGGAAGTATTATAATTTTGATGTCTTTTATGTAAGATTCAACCAAGGCAGAAGCATGAAAGAGAATACACTTTAAGGATTAGCTCAGTGGTCAAGCAAAGAGGACAAACAGTTAAACAAAAGAAGTACATCATGAAGTTAATATTCCGCTATAAAGATATATTTTAGTTTACAGTCTCATTTGTGCGGGGTGAAGGTGACTGCAGTCTGCGGAAAGTGTGGTAAGCTTGTAAAGGGGCAAGCAAGGAGGACGTGGTGGACTGCGAGGGTACAATGGCAATTGTTGCAGAGGGGTGGGGGAGCCAATAAGAAGGTGGGAGTGAGTGGGGTGGGTGTGACCTATTCTAAGACGGGTAATGTGGACGTGTCGGCATGGGAGAGATTGTGGACAGTGGGTTTGATCAAAATGGTGAGCTAAATGACGTGGATTTTCTTATCAATT
This sequence comes from Chiridota heheva, assembly GCA_020152595.1. Taxonomy (NCBI): domain Eukaryota; kingdom Metazoa; phylum Echinodermata; class Holothuroidea; order Apodida; family Chiridotidae; genus Chiridota; species Chiridota heheva. The sequence continues at coordinate 638,443 of JAIGNY010000703.1, forward strand.
TAGGATTCCCATGAGGTTTGCCAGAGGTCACGAACAAGAGAAGCGATAAGCGATTTGATGTCAGAAAGGATTTTGGCAAAGGAAAGGAATCAGGGAGAGGTTGAGGGCAAGCTTAACGGCTGCATCAGCTCTGCCATTGCCAGGGATCCCAACATGGCTTGGTATCCAGAAGAAAAAAATATCCTTTTCCTGCAGAGGAGGGGGGGGGGGGGGGAGCGAAAGGAGTTTACGGAGGAGCAGGTGGAATAAGGGGATTATCCCATTTAAGATTGAGTAAAGAAGGAAGGACAGCCTTGGAGTCGGAGAAGATAGCATAGTGGCTGAGCGGAAAGTACTCAATAATTTTAAGGACGAGGAGGGTGGCCTTGGCCTCGGCCGATAAGGTAGACAAGTGGTTGGGAAGCCTGCTACTAAGGGTGATGTCTTGGATGATGGCAGCAGCTGTCTTGTCGCCTTTCTTGGAGCCATCAGTATAGATGGAGATGTAGTTTAAGAGTTGGTCTTAGATTTGGTTGTGGAGGTTGCTGAAGAGGTTAAGGTGGGTTTGGGCTTTGTGATGAGTGGAGGGGCCCAGATGGATAGAAGGGATGGGGTGGGCCATGGAGGAAAAGTAGGCCAGGAGAAGGTGCCAAGAGTGGCGGGGTTGATGCCGAGATGGTGGAGGTCTGGTTTGATGCGTAAGCTGAAGGGAGGGGATAGGGTTTTAGTTCTATCAAAGAGGGTGGAGAAATTGGGGGTACCAAATAAGGTTGTAAACAGGGTTCTAGGTGTTTGTTAGAGCTCTAAAAGCGTAGGAGAGGCTAAGCTTTCTACACCATAGCAGAAAGGGAGTTCGTTGGCTTCAACGTGAAAGCTGGTGATGGGTGAGGTGTTGTAGGCACCCAGACAAAACCTGAGCGCTTCATTTTGGATGGCATTGATGTGGTTGAGGTAAGAATTGTGAGCCGCACAGTAGACACTATTATCGTAGTCGAGCTTGGCACGATTGGTGAGCCTAAAGATTTTGAGGAGAGCATGGGGGTTTGCACCCCAAGTAGTGTTAAGGAGGAGACGGAGACAGTTGAGGGAGCTGTTACATTTTTGTTTCAGGTTGGTGATGTGTTGTTTGTAGGATAGCTTGGGGTCTAGGGTTAAACCTAGGAGCTTAATGTGGTCAACTTTAGGGATGCGATTGCCATTGACCACGAGGTTCGGATTGGGGTGGAGGTTGTTGAAATGACAGAAGTGCATGCAGACTGTCTTGTCTTTGGAGAATTAAAACCGTTATTGTTGCACCAGTCTTGCAGCCTGTTGAGGCTGACTTAGAGCCTATTTTCGAGAAGAGGAAAGCTAAGGGAGGAGTACAAGATGGTGAAGTCGTCCACGTAGAGGGCACATTTGATGTTAGGGCCAAGGTTGTCCGCGATGTCGATAATGCTGAGGCTAAAGAGAATAGGGAGAGGATGCTGCCTTAGGGGACGCCCTCTTTATGGAGGTTGGGGTTGGAGAGTGTGTGGCTAATACGAACTTGGAACTGCCTGGGTGAGAGGAAGTTTTGAATAAAGATGGCGAGGTGGCCTCTGATACCGTTGGTGTGAAGTTTGCGGGTAATGCCGTATTTCCAAATAGTGTCGAAAGCTTTCTCGAGGTCAAAAATGATGGCAATGAGGTGTTCCTTTTTTGCAACGGATTCTTGGATAGCGGTGTCGAGCGTATTTATCTGGTCTAGGGTATTGCGACGGAAGCCGCCTTGGTGAGGGGAGATGGTACTGTTGGTCTCAAGAAACCAGTTTAGTCTCTGGTTCATGATCCATTCCATAATTTTTACAAAGGCAGCAGGTGAGGGCGGTGGGCCGGTAGCTGGGGGTCGGTATTGTCCTTAACCGGTTTGCGGACGGGGTTGATGATAGCTGTCCTCCATATAGGGGAAAAGAAATGTGAGGACCTAATGTGGTTGAAGATGATGAGTAGGGTAGTGGTGTCCTTGTCGGAGAGGTGTTTTAGGAAGTGGTAGGGGATGTTATCTGGGCCCTTGGAGGTACAGCCAGCGTCGTGGGTGGTTTGGTTAAATTTAGAAAGGGTGATAGGGAAAGTGATACTCCGGGCTTCATCGCGAGCTTTTTTGGCTTTGAAAGCATTGGGGTAGTTGGCCGAGAACGAGATGTTGCTGAAAGAGGCGGCGAGGTGGTTAACGATATCCTCTTTCGCGGTGAGAAGGTTATCATTCCAGGAAAGATGGGAGATGGGACACTTGCCCATCCTGCCGTGAAAGCTGTTAACCATTCTCCAAATCTTCTTAGTAGGGGTGTCGGTGGTTAGAGAAGCGATTAAGTTATTCCAAGTGTTGGTTTTACTGTGACGTCGTCTGGTTTTGGCACGGTTGAAAAAGGTTGCGGTTGTGGGTGGTCGGGTTAGGTTTGAAGTTCCCGAGGGCCCTTTTTCTGTTCTTGATGGCGCTTTTGCAGTCATCGGTGAACCAGGGGCTGGGAGTGGTTAGGGGATTTGGAGGTTTTGGGAATGGAGCAGGTGGCGATGTTGATAAGGAAGCTACTGAAGATTGACATGGGATCCTCACCCTCGAGAGGGAGAGGTGAGAGTCGCAGTGTGTTTCTAAAAGGGGCCAGTCGGCCTTCTTGAGGTTCCAATTGGGAGTATGGTCTGTGGGGGTTGAAGGTGGGAGTGAATAAGAAGAGGGTAATTGTCACTACCACAGAGATTAACAGTCACTTTCCAGCTAAAATCAAGAAGGAGGGAGGTTGGAGGAACCAAAAGACATTTAAATACACGTGAGGGAGCTTGTGGTAGGGTGAAGGTAGGTCGAAGAGTTAGTATTGAGCAAGAAGAGGCTGTACTGTCGAAGAGTGTTTTCGACAAGCTTGCTTCTGGGGTGGTGGTATCGAAGCCCCACAGCGGATTGTGGACGTTGAAGTCGCCAAGAAGGATGAAAGGGTAGGGGAGCTGAGAGATGGGGTTGTTAAGGCTGGTTGGCTGAAGGTTGGCGTTGGGGGGAGATTGATATCCCAAATTGTAAAGGTTTTTGTGGAGGGAGATAGACATACAGATGGCCTGAAGGTCGAAGTTCACATGAACAGGGCTGTGTGGGATATTGTGTCTAACGAGAATGGAGACGCTCCCACATGCCCTGTCCGCGTCCACTTGATGTTTATTATAGCAAGCGAAGTAATTGAGGCAATAATAGTCAGTGGTTTTCAAGAAGGTTTTTTGTAAGCAGAAGACGATCGGGTTGAGGGTGGTGGCCAGTAGGTCAATTTCTTTCGAATTGGCCTTAAGGCTCCTGATGTTCCATTGTATAATGTTGTGGGTGTTATTGTAATTGTTTGCGTTGCACACCACGTTGCACACCATAAGGAAGCCGGGGGTTATCTGGAGGAAGATCTGTTGGGTCTGAGTTGGCTTTTTTTTTGATCTGTCCCTGTTTCTTTGGGAGCGGTTGTTTTTGAAAGTTGGACAAGAAGTATGTTCGGTGTGTTCGGTAATCGAACAATCCATTTTCTCTTGAATGTCATACGTGTTGGTGTGGATGGTGGGCTGTTTGTTGATTGGTTGTTTGTTGGTTTGTTGGTTAGTTTGCTGGTTTGATGTTTGTTGGCCAGGTTGGCTTGAGTTTAATGTTTGATAGCATTAGAGGTGTTGGCGTAGGGGACGGCGGGGTCTTAGAAAAGGGAGGAAGGTTGGGGAGAGAAGTGGTGGTGGAGGTGGTTTGGGTAATGGGGTGTGGTTGGGTTGTTGGTAATGGTGATGGGCTTAGGTCTGGGTAAGAAGAGCCAGGTGAGGTCGGTTTGGGCATGTGAGTCAGTTTTAGTTGTGTTAGGTGGGGGAGGGGCGGTATTGGTGTTTGAGGAGACTGCGCTCAAGTAGGAAGGTTTGGTGTGCAGGGAAGCAAGGAAATTGTGTGGTAGTCTTTTGAGAAGAAAGGATAGTTGGCTGGGTGAGTATCGTCACAGTTGGTGCAAAGTGGGGTATTGGTGCAGTAGTCGCTGTCGTGGTCCGGGGTTCCACAGTTGCCACAGCGCGCTTGGCTGCGGTAAGAGTTTTTTTCCATGACCATAACTCTGGCACTTATGAGAACGGAGGGGGTTGGGAATGTAAGAAGCGACTGGGATTCTCAGGTAGCCGGCAGTGATGTGGGAGGTTAAAATTGGTGTGGAAAGAGTCAGGACGATGGTATTTGTGGGTGTTTCGGTACCGTCTCTCTTGAGGACGAGACGACGGGCTTCAGTAACGTGTTGGCAGGCAAGTTCTTCAACGAGGTCTTCATCGGTCAAGTAGGCAAGGTCTCTGGTCCTAATAACGCCTTTGCTGGAGTTCAGGAAACGGTGGGGGTGGCTGTAATGTCAATACCAGTATTAGCTAGGGTTCTGGTGGTGAAAGGGTGGTGGTTTGAGTGTCCCAGGTGCAGTGCACCAGGAGATTGCCGGATCTGAGGGTAGAAGCTTTGGGGATGGTATCGACAAGGCCGTGAGCGCCTTGTGTAGGAGGAAAGGGAAAACTCTTTTGAAACTGTCTAATTTATTGGTGGCTTGAAGGATTAAAATTTGCGGGACTGGGGCTGCAGGATGGTTAGTGGAAGTAGCATGTGGGTCATGTGGAGGGGAAGGGAGGGTCAATGTCAAGGTTAAGGTAGGAGCATTTTGTCATGATGGGAAAAAGAACAAGGGCCGAGAGACCCAAGGCAACTAGAAAAAAATCGCGGAACTACTATAGAGAAACAATTAAAGAGGTATCGATACGGGCGTGAAAGTCTGGTCACAACGGGAGGGAAAAAAATAAAAGAACGGTCTCACAGAGAGCAGACACCCATCCACAGAGAGAGATTCCCGGAAAATGAAGATGCAAAACAAAATTTAGTTGGAAAAGTGCAAAGTAAAGTGTATCGGAATGAAAAGTTTGAGGGAATAGAATAGAATAGGATAGAATAGAATAGAAGTCACGTTGCTCTCAGCACGTCTCAACATGGATTTAGAATTTAGAATTGTATACTAGTAATACTTTATGGCATTAAATGGCACTAATTTCCGACATACTCAAGGAAAGCTATTTGTGAGGGTTGATGAAAAATAATTCAAGTTAATTAAGAATACAATAAAAGCTAATTATTATCACAATAAATCACATTTTGCAAAGATGACCAATTTGAAGACTGCAGTTGTTTAATTAACAGACGTCTACACTTTCCACTTCGTATAACTTAATTACGAATTGCATATCTGGTCATCAGCTGAATAAATGTTTATCAGGTATAACAATTTTATAAGTTTTGGGATTTCTTCTAATATAACCTTTCCTGAGCATTTGCAAAGACTTACAAGTTGATATCAAATGAACAATTTCTTTGGCTATACCGAAATTCAGATATTTATTCAAATGTAAAATAAATATAACAAAATCCTCCTTCTCTCATTTGTGTTGATGAAGCTGTTGGCGACGTCAAGAAGAGGACGACTATATGTTGTGTTTGATATGAATGGAGCACTATGCAATAGTTGAGTCATTGCTGCGTCATAGTAGATGTAGAAATTTGGATTATTTGAAGAGCTGAAACTGTCAATTTTGCTGCTACTCTTGTCATTGGCGCGGTTAACATTCCGGTAGCATGCCTATTACTGGGAACATAAATGTTCCTATTAATGGGAACATTTTGCTACATGGAAGCTGCCATTTTGTGATATTTCCCATGATCCTTTGCTATCCTAATGGTAAAGTCTGATGCAATGTTACATTTTTCAAATTTGAAATACGTCTGGGAAAAATATCTTTGCTAGGGGAAACCTAAAACGTATGAAAATACCTTCATTACTCTCATGGCTACAACATTTTCACTCCAATTTAATATGTTCACCACGCCGTTTTCAAAATATTAGATCAAATAGACAATAGGGCTAGGCTTTTAGGCGCGAAACGGCTATCTAAAAAAAAAATCCAACACAATGATTTTTAATATTTCAAGCACATAAATTAGAAACTGTGACATTTTATCGCATCATCTGAACAATATAGCTGCATGACATCAATATTCTCGTGTGTTCTAATTGTTCCTATTAATAGGCATGCGGCCGGACTGGTTAAGTAAGGGTGCAGTAGTTCGTCAACCTCACTAAACATTTTGGTACAAATTGAATGGCTTCTGCAGACATCTCACAACGTCTGGATTCTGCTCACGTATACGATGTAAATCATGAGAATATTGTACGTACGGCTTAGCAGCGTTGTTAGACATTTGACATGAAGGGCGGAAAGGTCGGGAGGGGGAGAAGGGGGTGGGGAATGATTGTATGATTTGTACCAACAAATGTATGAGTCTCTTATCACGGTTCAAAAATTATTTGTAAAGGAGGCCGCGAGGGGTTTGTAAAATTATTGGACATTTTGGTAGAATATGGCAACATTTCCCAAAATTGAAAAAAGTTTCCACAAAAATTGAAAAGGATTTCACGAAAATTGAAGATATCCGGAAGAAAAAAAAGATGAGATGGAATCTGACTCTTCAACATGAATAGTTAGACCTCCATTATTGGGGGCCAAAATTGTACTTGGGCCGCAAATCAAATCATTACAGGGGCCTTGGTCACCCTAGGAACTAGTTCCTACGGCACTGTGGCTGTTATTAACAAAATAAGTATATATCATTAATTTTCTTTATTTCTGACATAAATTTAAGACAAATTTTAATATTGAATAAGAATTTTGGCACATACTTGCATTGACTGACTCTTTCACAACAAGTCCTCTGCTTAGTTTTCTGACGTTGATGTTGTCTTTGTAAATATCTTTGATAGAATGCTCAATATTATAGTATTATCAGTCAGTCTGTCAGCCCGTTGGCAGAGGACAAGGGGAGAATTTCTATTTCCATGCATCAACAACAGGAAGTTTTTCCGCTCAAAACACCTCTTAAGCTCTCCACCCGTCGTGTTGTCCAGAACCTCAAAATATTGCTGCTGGTAATACTGTTCAACTATCTAAAACTTTCATATATTATTGTTGGTTGGACAATTAGAACACGATTTGATGCCCCGAGTAGAAAAATAACATCAGGCTTTTATCAACTCGGTATCATGCCTATTAATGGGAACATAAATATTCCTATTAATGGGAACATTTTGCTACATGAAAGCCGCCATTTTGTGATATTTCCCATGATCCTTTGCTATCCTAACGGTAAAGTCTGATGCAATGTTACATTTTTCAAATTTGATATACGTCTGGGAAAAATATCTTTGCTAGAGGAAACTTAAAACGTATGAAAATACCTTCATTACTCTCAAGGCTACAACTTTTCCACTCCAATTTGATATGTTCACCACGCCGTTTTCAAAATATTAGATAATTTATATAAATTAATATTAGATAAATTAGACAATAGAACTAGGCTTTTTGGCGCGAAATGGCCATTTAAGAAATTCAAATATTTTTCAACACAATTATTTTTAATACTTCAAGTACATAAATTAGAAACTATGACATTTTATCGAAACATCTGAACAAAATGGCTGCATAACTTCAATATTCTCGTGTGTAATAAATTTTCATATTAATAGGCGTGCTTCCGTACTGTTTATGAAATCCATATTTTCCTAATGGAAGTGAATATCTGTGGATTATCAAAGCCTGGCCCGTCGAGAGAGGAGAAAAAGGTGTCTTAATCGACCCAACAAAGTGCAAACATATAACTAGAAACCAAAAGGTGGCGTGGTTACAATGCCTTATTTTTTAGAAGCTGTTGTAGTACAGGTGGAATGATAACGTTATTTTATGTACTCTTATTAAATGTCACTCCTTACATTATAATCAACATCTGGTGATATTGAGATCTGCTTAATTCCATTTTGTTAATCAGTTAAAGCCCCCATTGAGGCCAAATCAGTCGTTGTTCATTAAGCACTGAGAATGTTTAGATCCATTCAACCATCAGATAAGTGTGATTAAAATACTACAACAGAAAAATAGGGATCGGAAGGTAACATTTTTCATCACAATATGAACTTGTATTTTCCAACAATCGATTTGAACAAGATTTTCTCTTCTCAAATCGTTGTGATTCCTGATGTTGAATTGTCCTCATGGTCCTTATATACATCAGTCCAAAAGAATCCTTACCTGAAAGGAACTCATATCCTGGAAATGAAGGTTTCCCAATGCCGTCATGTAATCATAATGAAACACGCGACCAATATAACTTTAATGTGCAAACAAATTTCAAATGATTGTAGAAAACTTCCCACGTTTTGGATTTTAAAAATGTGAATTCTTTTTAATAAGATCCAAAATTCGAGGTATTGAAAAAAGCAAATAACTAGATTTGTTCAAGGAGACATGAAGTCTAAAATAATCCTTACTTCATACGATAGAATTAAAAATAACAATTAAAAATAACAAATTTTCTGACCAAGTTTCAAACCTTTCAAAATACAATTTTCTTAATCATAAACAAACTTTAATGCTACTACTTTGGGGGCCGTCATTTTGATTTTAGAACAAGCAGAAAAGGATGTCATCAACTCAACACGATGTTGTAATGCTTTCTATTTCTTTTAATCTATCTTAAGTTTTGTAGCTTATGAAAAATTGTTTTCCTCTTAAAAACTTCAAAGACATGTTTGGGAATGCATGAAATGATCAAAACATGCTGTTAAAACTTTTGTTTCACATCATTTTGTAATACAAATTTGAATGAAATTTCTAAAGAAATACGTTATAATTCTTGTTTCTATCTGGGAAAATAGTGCAAAGATTTCAATATAGCTGAAACGAACTGTAGAGGCGAATATGTTTGAATATGGAGGGCACGGGATCTGAGGGGCACATTCCAACTGTCGTATTTTTAAAGCATGTAGCACATATGGCCAACCCCTCACCCCCTCTCCCCCCTCCCGCAATCGGAAAGTTTCAAAACTTTTATAGGTCTGAACATTACTGATGATCCATTTCCTCTTCTTTTTTAATTGATAAAATTTCCAAAATACGGTAAAATATCACAATTTTATATCATAATCTACAACAATTAGAAAATGTTTACATCATAGGTCTTGAAATCGGAAGAAACTGATACATCATGATTGGCCAAATGTTTTGGTCATGAATCGGAATACATTTAATATCTAAAATAATGTAAGCAAGTAAGGTGTCCTTAGGCAGTTAGACTGATTTGGAAGGCCATCTTTTTTTTTCTGATGAGAATGAATAAATCTTGGTAAATTAGACCAGATGGCCTAAATTAATACCCAGCCTTCAGCGAGTCAGTGGCGAGGGCCTCCATTCTTTCCTTTTATTCAGAACCCAAATTAAAGGCGCTCCACGAGTGAACGCACCACGATTAAAGTTTGGGGTAATTTGTTTGATGTTTGTTTCTTTCTTAAATCTGTCAATAACTTAGATCAATTATAATAAGCGAACTTATTTTATCATTTTAAATAACAGTTTTTTTTTTTTTTTATCGCTGTAAAGGAGCACCTTTTACAATTTACAAAAAAGATGGGTAGTGGGCACGTCAGTTTATGTCATTACTATGGCCTGGGTCCAAATAATAGGTTTTGCCCTGCATGGCCCATTTCAAAGATGCCCCACAAATGAAATTTGGAATGGCTCGCACACTCTAAAAATACCCTATTTTCAAGAAATTGTACGAATTATAAGCTGGAAAAACATACGAAGACAAAGGCGAAGGCTTTTTAAGTATGAAAAAGTTTAATATGTATAGGGCTGTTGGGCCCCAACTTTGACCTAGTGAAAATGTAGTGTATGTGCGCCGGCGAAGCGCGTGAATTTCACATTTTTAGTCTTTTAGGGCGATATTTGTCTGTTTGTGTAATATTCTTTTATTAAAGATCATACATATAGTCTTTGAAGAAAAAGGTTTTTCAATGTTTGAAAGGGCATGTTCCTTCTCTAAAAAGGTAGTTTTCCTGTCTGTAAATGGGCACTTTCTAATATTTTGAGAAAAGTGGGAGGGGCACGTGCCCTCTGTACCCCCGGCTCCACCGCCTATAACAAAATGGAACCCCATGTGTCAACTTCAAACACGAATAACTTGAGATTGGAATAAGATTTTGGCTTGCTCATTTGTTTTTGATCTTTCTTCCAATAAACTTTTCTCAACTCAAACGCTGTTAAGGGAATCTTATATAAATGTTATCCTGTGTAATTGCTGTGTAAATTTTAGCATTTTTGATCAACATTAATGACTCTTACTTAAGGACAAAAACTGAGCTTTTATTTAATCCTTGGTTATCAGAATACCTAAAAGCGCGGAATACAGAGTGATCCTTTTTCGTATAGAGTCCTGAAAAGTAAGAAACAATTTTTAATCCTTAGAATTAAGGTTTCTCCCGCACTGTACTTAAAACAACCTTTGATTGTTATGAAGTTAGACTGTTAGATAAAAACTAATGACGTGAATATTATATATATGCAACGTAAACTGAAGAAGAAAGCTGCACCATTTATTAGTTTGTTGACCGGCTGAGAATTTTAGTGGGTATTCCAACTCTATCGAACTTTCATTTCTGAACGCTTAATGAGCGTGGCTCCTCCTGGTAGGTTATCCCAGTCCATACCACCAACATCTTCCGCTTCACCATAAACAGCGTTTAGATTTGAGTGATCACAACTTCCAAACCACCAAGCACCACCGTGAGATGACGCACAATTTTCAGTTTCAGATTCATCATGATCGGCATCTTGGGTCGAAAAGCTCCTATCACGGTGATAATTCAGAGAGTCTGCACCTGTAGAAAAAATAGTGCAGGTTTTTCAAAAGCAGGCTTTTGATAGCTATAGACATGATGTCATTCCATATCTAGAACAAAATAGAGATTACCCGTCTAATTAGTGAGGGCTTCATTTTCTTGGTTTATTGGAAATTGTTTGAGAATTGAATCAATAAATGATAATCGGTGTATCTACACAGAATAATGTATCACCCAATTTCAAGTTTTATGTACTTACCAGCATTTCCAGAATATGTCCCAAGCAACAATTTGTAGTGCAATCTTTCCTCGCTGATTCGAAAGCTCGTGTACTTAGCGTAATAAGAGTCCCCGTCTCTATCAACAAAGTCAATACGGAGCTGATATTTCTTTTGATTTACTATGTAGAAAATTTTCTCATTTCCTAACCAAAATTCACTTTGTGGAAAGCCAAAGCCGTTTTTGTAGTCATCCCAATACCTATTAAAATCGATGGAGCCGTCCATACGTCTTTGGAACACCTGAAAGAAATTAAGTAATGATGACTGAATTATTAGTTCATGGGTAAATGACATTATGAACCGTTTTATAGTATTGTGAAACTACAATATTGCCTCCCTATCACACCCTGGACATACTTTTGGTGGTTGGAGGGATGGCGAGGCATATTTTCTGAGCAGTAGTCCCTTTGCGACATTTGCCAAAAGTTTGCTCAAGAGAAAAATGACAATCCATTTTTGACATGAGAATTGACAAATCTCTTGGCAAATGAAGAACTTTTGAAATGTTAATGGGGTATCTGGTCATTCAACCCCGGACTCGCATTTGTACGTGTCTGCGACAATTCCCTCTCCCGATATTTGCGCGAAACAAAATTGATTTAAATTGTGCAACGTACAATGTTAATCATTTGATCCGGCAGCAATACGCTTTAAGGTGTGTAAACATCGTTGGGCCTAGCGGAGTAACTCTAATATCCATTAGATTAGGGAATACTTTGTTTTAAAATTGACTCGCAATTCTTTACTGCATTGAATTGAAAGGACTTAATATGCAAATTGTCATATCGATATATTACCAATCAGACCGCAGCTACAAATCATTGAATTTGTAAGGCTAGTTATTCAATAAAAACATCAAGTATTTTGTATCTGTTAATGAAATCTCAATTGTTTGATTTAGGGAATTAAGTTAATTGTAGTCAATCAATTCCATCTTATACGAAAGAGGATTTGATTGCTGATCAAGTATTCCAAAATCTTACTCTGTTAAAAGGACATTCAAATTGTTAAAGGGACTAATTGTAACGTCACAACCTCACATTTCTTAAACTGAGTCTGTATGTATTCTATTATATTACTTCGTGCGATTAGGTGGCTTAAGCGCCATATAAACGCCATTTGTCTGACAAGTGATACAACAGAATCTAGTAAGGTAATTATAATTTATAGGTATTACTAATTATAATGCAGATTCACTATACTCACAGTCCATCCGCCGCCATCTGTTTCGTGATCACAATAGACAAGGAACGGCTCCGGATAATGTTTTGGTTGGATGTAGAACTCTCCACTGCGTAAATCTCCTGTACACTTGTCCCGAATCTCAGCACAATCCTTTGGTAGCTTTGAATGTTGGTACGGGGGACAATATTCTATTTAAAATATATTTTTATTGTGAATCATCGGGAAATATATTTATAATAACGGGGTATGGATTCCCATCGGCGCAAAAATCGAAGAACCAAATTTCACAACAATTCAATATAATCCAACGTTCCTGATTCGCCAAAATGTTTGCACATTCACCGACCATGCACAGACAAGCATATTAATTAACGCCACAGAAGTGACTAATTATGATCAGATTTATTTTTAAAGGTCAAGCAATTTTCTTGAGACCAGATTTTCTCTGTGATAAAAATGTAATGGCGCCTTTATATTTTCTGCATTTAAATGTTCACCCGCCACCTCTCCCCGCCCCTACTACCCCCAACCACCACCTGCCCAACCCACAAACTTCACAAATTTGGCCGCGGTCCCTGACGCCGGACCCAAATAAACTATGCATTTTATGGGGCCTGATACTGTGGCTCTGACAGTCTGAATGTCAGATTTCACACAAGCCCAACAGCCCAAAGGCCACATTGCATCACTGACAATACAGTCCATTTTTTGATACTGTATTAGGAAAGTACATACTTTCGCGTTCATTGTGTCCTACACTACAGAATGATTATGCGTACCAAGATCTCTTTTATCCCTGTTCCGGTTGTCAAATCCTTTCTTCGTTAGGTTACGGTCGTTCTGTAAATGATATCATAGATAGACCAAGTAATGAAAATGGACGGTAGAAAATGCAATAATGTTGACTAAATTAGGCAAGATACGATCTTTTTGTCTGAGAACACAATTGTTTGATGGAGGAATTCGAATCGCCTGAAAATTGTATCTTAACAACTTTTGACAAATTAGGTAAAAGAAATACTTACAGTATATTTTCCCAGGAAATTATACGGAAAACGCAATAAAAAAGTTGCTAACTGTCAGACTGTAATCAATTCCGTTTTTGCACATTTTGTGTTCTTTTCGCAACATTTTAGCTTTTCAAAATTTTACAGTTAGAAATCGGAAAACGGTGGATCATTATTCGGAAATATTAGAAGACGGTAGATCATAAAGAGGTCTACGAGATGCAACTTGAGACAGGTAGTTGCTGTGCTTGAAATGAAAAGGAGATTTCATGAGGTCGGACGAGGGTTAAGTGTGTGTGGAGTGGAGGGGGAGGGCTAAGGATGGGGGTATGTCAACCAGATCTTTGTTGGAAGGTCTCGCATACTTAAAATATTTCTATTCCTCAGATATAGTAAGCTTATTAGTAAGCTTCAAAAGAGCAACGATATGCTGTATAATCAAATAGAAAACTTAAAACAATACTCAAGACGTAATTGTCTACGTATTCATGGCTTGGCTGAAATTGATGGAGAAAATACCGATATGTCAATTATTGATCTAGCGAAGCTATTGAAGGTAGATATGACCCCTGGGGACCTTGATCGTTCACATCGCTTACCATCCAGAAGAGATACCAACGATCCCCGTTCCGTAATAGTGAAGTTTGCAACATACAGAAAGCGTGATGAATTTTACAAAAACAGATCAAAACTTAAAAACCTACAACCCAAGATATACATTCACGAGGATCTAACACAAAAAAGACAAGCACTTGTGCGTGATGCAAGAAAGAACGAAAACGTGGCCAGAGTGTGGACCCAAGATGGCAGGATTTATGCTGTTTCTAAATCCGGACGTAAATCCCTTATTCGAAGCCCATCAGACCTAGAAAAAGTCTAGCTTCTAAGATTCGCCACAGGACCATTACTTCCTTTGTTTCATCATTACCCACCATGATTTACATAATAATCTGTTGGATCTGAAAATATACATATACCTTAGCTCAGCTATATCTCTTTCGTGGGTATTTAACGTACTTGGATGCCTTCTTCGATCTCTTCATACAAAGTCACATTTTTTAGGTGCCATGTCTTTCACTTACAATACGGATTACTCACTACAATTGATCTTGAAAAATGGTATTTCAACAACCATCCTCACTATGTCAACTTCAACTTCTACAACATGCACTCCGGGAAGTTACGTGATGAAACTTTTTTCTTTGATCAACGTTCTCTAGAGTTCTTTCATTGTTGCTGTTTCTTTTCTTTTATTGTCTTTTGTGTGACACTTGTGTTATGTCATTGTTAATGCATAATGGTCAATGCGGGTTTTGTCTTAAGAATTTACAACAAAATTCAGGTTTATATTTCAGATGCAATAAATGTCAAAATATTTGTTTGTATCATGAAACTTGTCTAAACTTCCAACTATGCAAACAATTAACAGACAGGAATAATATCTCATGTATTCATTGCATTCTAATGTTTAGCCAATTATTTAGAAATATGTCGTTCCCTAGCCCAAGTATAAATGACGATGGTGGAAGCAATACCATTTTTGACCAAATGCTCCTTTCCTTATCACAAAATTGTGACTACCATGAGGATCTTAATGTTAATATCTCCCCATCTATTGATAATCATTTCTCCATATTTCATAATAATATTAGAAGTCTTCCTGCTCATTTTCATGATCTTCAGGTCTATATTGCTTCCCTAAATTTTAACTTTACTGTCATGGGCATCTCTGAAACATGGTTCAATCATGTCCATAGTTCATCTTTATTTAGATTTAATGGATATTCTTTAGTACGTGTTGATAGGCCTGCCAAAGTTGGAGGCGGTGTATGTCTCTATGTCAAAAATAATATTTCATGTACTGTTTTAGATGACTTATCATTCTCCTCAGAACGTGATTTTGAGTCTTTATCTATTTAAATTAATTGTGATCTGTTTTCAACTAAAGCTATTGTAGGTATTACGTACTGTCCACATGGTGTTTGTAGTATCTCATCCTTTGAAAAAATATCATGCATCTTTGAGAAAATATCAAGTTACAACTGCCCCTGTTTTGTTATGGGTGATTTTAATGTTGACCTTAGTAAGGAAACTCAAGACTCACGTTCAAATGTCTTTTTCAATTTGCTATTATCATGCTCTTTCTATCCGTTAATTCATCGACCCACTCGTGTTACCGATTCCTCAATGACATTAATCGACAACATATTTACAAATAAGCCGGAACTTCATTCCATAAATGGAGTCTTGATATCTGATATATCTGATCATTTTCCAATCTTCAGTGGTTTAAAAACACCATTTTCTCCTGAAAAAGCTAAAAACATTGTTCGTTTACGTAAATTTACCCCTATTCGGATTGATGAGTTCTGTTGTGAACTTTTCAGGGAAGATTGGTCCGAGGTTTATCATGCAACTAATGCAAATACAGCATATAATAAGTTTGTTTCAATTTTTCTTACACACTATGATAATTTCTTTCCCGTTTGTTCTTCAGTTATGAAATGTAATAAACAAAAAAGTTGGATAACAAATGGTATAATCAAATCTTGTAAAACTAAGAATCAGCTTTTTAAGAGGTACAAAAGAAACCCTCTTCCCAGAACCGTAATGAACATAAAGTGTTTCGCAATAAACTCACCTCAGTTATACGTGTTGCCAAAAAAATGTATTTTGCTCATAGTTTTGCTAATTGTGCTGGTAATATAAAAAGTACCTGGTCTGTAATTAATAAGTACTGTAGGGAGGGAATGAAAACAAGCAAATGCCAAAATAACCTAACTTTCAAGGAAAAAACATATAATGCCCCTAAGGAGATATGTGATGCTTTCAATGATTATTTTATTTCAATTGGTTCAAAATTAGCAGGTAAAATCCCACCGTCTAATGAACATAAGTTTGAGGAGTTCTTGCCCTCATCCAATCGTTCCACTTTTTTTCTTCATCCTACAAATGATGCTGAAGTGCTTAAATCAATTAATGGTCTTAAATCTGCTGCTCCTGGTTTTGACGATATTTCCCCAAGTGTTGTAAAAAAATGTTCATTTATTATTTGTAAACCATTGTCGTATATTGTTAATCTTTCATTGTCAACAGCTTCTATGCCTGATAATCTCAAAGTAGCTAAGGTTATTCCTATTTTTAAAAGTGGTGATAAGGAGCAAATCACAAATTATAGACCTATTTCGAATTTACCATGCTTCTCCAAAATATTTGAAAGAATTGTTTTTGATAGGCTCATCAGTTTTCTGTTTTCTCACAAAATTATTTATAAATTCCAGTTTGGTTTCCTCCCTGGCAGGTCAACTGCTCATGCTCTGTTGCATCTCATTGATAAAATCACCCAAGCTTTTGAGAGAAAAGAAGTTGCCCATTGTACTTTTTTAGACCTGTCAAAAGCTTTTGACACCCTGGATCACTCTATTCTTTTGCATAAATGATCAACTTACGGTATTCTTGGCATGCCACTTGATTGGCTTCGTAACTATCTAAAACTTCGTCAGCAATTTGTATCCTATTCTTGTACTCAATCTAATTCCAAGTTTATTTCTTGTGGAGTGCCACAAGGCTTAATTCTTGGTCCTTTGTTATTTGTAATATATATAAATGATATGCATTGAATTAGCTCTGTTCTTCCACCTTCACTTTATGCAGATGACACAACTCTTTTTTACTCCCATCGTTCTCCTCATACAGTAATTGACAAAGCGGTTTCAGGTTTGAATAAGTATGCATCTTGGTTTAATGTAAATAAGTTATCCCTTAATGTAAAGAAGACTACTTCAGTTTTTTTAACTCCTACTCGTCGTGACTGGTCCGTTTACCCCAAACTCTCCATTGGTGATGTAAATTGTAATCATTCCCCCTCCTCAACATTTCTAGGTGTATTAGTGGATTGCAATCTAAATTGGCAACTTCACATAGATTGTATCTGTAATAAATTAGCAAAAGGTACTGGTATATTAAATAGATTAAGAACACATTTTCCTGAACATATACTTAAGATGCTATATGATACTTTGATTTTGCCGTATATATCATATTGTAATGTCGCCTGGGGTGGTGCTTATCCTTCTCACTTACAAAAGCTTTTTCTTTGGCAAAAACGTGCCATTCGAATTGTCACTGGTAGTCCTTTTAATGCCCATACCGCCCCGATCTTCTTTAAATTGAGAACTCTTAATATATTTGACCTCCATAAATACCAACTTGCTATAACCATGTATCAATATAAGAATAACAATTTACCCAATGCTTTCGACCATTTTTTCTCGCAAAACTTTTACAAAACCAGAGGTCATAATGATTACCGTATTCCGAAATTTAGGCTTACACTATCCCAACATTGTTTAAGATATACGGGTGTAAAAGTCTGGAATGACATACCGCAAGATATTAAAAACATAAATAATGTCAAAACATTTAAGTCTCATCTTAAGAATTACTTTCTAAGCTTATATGATTCTATCTAATTCTGAATTGTTTTTTTGTCCACTTTTTTCTTAAGATACCCCGTTTAATAATGTTGACTATTGATATATGATTTCTTTTTCTTTTTTTCATGTTAAGTTTGTGTCGTAACATATTTGTTAATTATGTTTTCATGGGGGTTTCTGCCTCCATAAGCCTTTCTGGCTTGAGCAGATAACCTCCTCACTATCCCTTGCAAATTGTCACAAATGTATGTAAAGCTCAATTATTATTTTCTTAACCTGTATATTGTTGTATTTGCAAGAGAGTGAAAATAAAGTTACAATCAATCAATCAATCAATCAATCAATATAGTCCAAAAACTATATTAGCAATTTTGTGTACCAGACCTCAAACACTGTCAAAGCAACGTCATCTAAAGTCAATGAATTAGTCATACGACATAGACAATTTTAAAACAATTTAGGCCTATATTAGTCAGAATAGGGTCTTGTATGACTAAATAAGTGCATTTTGACTAATTAATATACACAGTACTTAAAACGAAATAATTGCACAAATTGATTTGAAAGTTACATATTTGTCTTTGAAACTTATGATTAGGTAGACAGTAAGATAACCTTACTTTCTGATATTATGCAACAGAAGTTATACATCATTATTACCAAGGCACTCTTATTCAATTGGAAGCATCTCTACAATATTTTACCTTTGGAGGGCATCCTACTGTATATCCTAATTGTTTCAATTATTTTCTTAAGCCAGAGTTCCGTTCTTTCTTGCAAACTTTCCAGTGTAACTATTTTCTTTTTGTAAATTGCTATTGAGACCAGTTCTTTTGCGACCAGAAACTTCATTTTGTGAGCAAGAAACAAATTGATATAGAGACGAAGGTTTATCTTCAAACACCAACAACAATCGATTAGGTAAAATAAGTTCGTGGAAGACGACACCACCGACAGACAAATCTTTATGTTTTTTTCCGATTTGCATTCGAGAAAAAAAAGAAAAAAAAAGGTTAGGGCCTATGGTACATTCTGTCTAACAGTCTAAAGGCCACAATAGTATTAGTAGCAAAAGCTCAAGGATTATGTAATTTAAATAGCCTAATCATGGACTCATCTCGTAAAAATGCATGTTACTTACCCCAAAAGGGATTGCCTCCTGAAGAACAACGCCCCTCACAAGGGTAATGCGCAGAACAGCCAAGATGCACAAGTTGATAAGAACTTCTGCTGTTTTAAAATTCATCATAGTTTCTATCACGTCTTACATGTACGATATAAATTATCGCCTTACCCAGGAGCACAAGTCTTTGAAAGATAAACGGTTTAACTGTTAGAAATATTACAACTACCAGCTTGAACCCTTTACATATGAGACGATAGAGTTAGGATGGGTCAGGACAGTAAAAGATCAAAATTACTTTACTTCGATTCTTCGAAATGATGTTTTGAATCATACCAAAGAGCTTCTACACAGCTCTTTGATCATACCATCTTTCTTACTCCAAACAATAACAAATTCCCTTGTCAAAGTCAAAGGGTAATTTTGCAGACAAACACCAGATAAAGGTGTTTGTCGTTTTAGACACAAAACAGGATTCAATCCGTACACATGTTTGTCTTATAGATAACGTGGAACAACTTATTTGCACCGTGGTGTAACCTATATACGATAAAAGCACCACATTCGAAGGTTCAAATTCTGGCTGTCTAGTAGGTGGTTCCTGGGGGTGGGTGTAGTCTGTTCTTGGTTCCTAGGTCTGTATTCGTAATTTACTGGTTCGGGTAAGGGTCACGTAAGGTTAGGTCCCAACCCTAACTAGAACTGCGAATCAGGAACTAGGAATCAGTAATTGGAATTACGAATTAGAAACTAGAAATTAGAAACCAACTTCACACACCCAAACATGATTTGTACCAGAAAAGGAATGTTTTGGGAATTTTAACAATGGTTTATTTTCTACTCACTTAAACAAAAGTATCATTTGCTGGAAACGTCGCTGATTTTGTCATGTGTGAGAATAATATATGCAAGTATTTACGCCACTTCATAGCAACTTCATAACACGCTGAAAGCTGATGAGGTTTTTTTTAGAGAGCAGTTTTGCTCCGTAAATCCAGCAGTATACTTTTAAAGCTGGACGAGTGTCTTAAACTCATTCCTAAAATCTTTGATATAATTGTCTTATTTAAATTTCAATTCAAATGTTGGGGCTTTTCCCTGTGTCAAATCAGAAACTTATAATCTATAAATCTCCAAGTTATCAAATTAGAGGTGAAACCTCGGCGTCATTAAAAGAGACATAAAGTCTGGCTTTTTCTGCATTAAAAAAAACATTTTAGCATAATAATTTATTAAAGCATTATTTCTGTCAATATGAACTTACATTAGAGCGGCCATTTTGTTCATACTCCCTCTAAAAAATCATGTCATACACTCAGTAAAGATTAGACTATTAATGTGTTCTTTATAATCTATTTCAAATTTTCTGAAATTTTTGAGATAATTTTTCCTTTCCATGGGTCTGTGAATTTGTATTTGTATATGATATTAATGACTTAAGTCCTTAGAACTTCATGTCAAAGCATTTTGAAAACAAAATTTCAAAGAAAATTCTAAATAAATTAAAGATATTATGTGTGCTAGCACACATGATGTATTTCATAGGACTTGCATAGAATGCATGCTTTCAACACAAAATTAGGCAAAATAGCAACGTCATGCTACAATTTCAAACTTGAGTAACTAAGGTTACAGATTGGGTTTTTTGGAAGTTGGTTTATTTTTTTAATTCTCTATCATATATCAAGCTAAAATATTTGACTTTATCTCCTTTAAACTGTGAAATTGTAAGTAGGACCTCGACGTCATTATATCATGTAAATTAGAGGTTGTACCTCGACCTCGACGTACAGTAATTAAATGCCAGTTGTCGTCTCTAACGTAGGAGGTAAATGAAATTCAAATCCCGTGTTTTTATTGGTCAAAACACAATGGTACAATTTCCACTTACCTTGATAGGCCAATCAGTCTCGTTTTGGAATAAATTATACGCCGCCACATTTTAATCACGATAGATGACCTTTACATTGTTGGTCGAACCTCAATGTCATCAAAGCTCGACGTCGTGTGGAGCTTGATGTATAATCTTTAACGTGAACAAAAATCCTTCTAACCTAGAGCACGAATTTGTTATAACAAAAACCTGCCTAAAGTAAGTCGCCTATATATGAAAATATATATCTAATGAATGATAATGGAACACGGAATTGTGTCGTTATTGAAAGATCAACTGGTTTTTATATCCCAGATGTAATGAATTAACTAGGCTTGGAATTAAATTCTGCACTCAAAGCATATTAGACTTTAGGCCAACGTGCATTTGAGAAAGGCTAAGTATATACAATGATTATATATGCTTAAAAACATACGGATAATCGATAAGTCGTAAAGAAATACAGATAACCGTTTTGGCGCTAAACTATTTTCAAAACAAGGATTTCATGAGTATATTTCGAAATTTCGAAGCCAAATAGTCACAACGTTGCAAAACCAAAAAAATTCTAAACGACTTTTTGAGAGCCTAGACTGTAAAACTTTTTCCAAAGCGAAAATCGAAATATTTCCATTTTAAAACATCCCTTTTGTAACGTTCAAAACGTCAAGTTGAATTAAGGTTAAAATGTTTTAGTATGTCTCTAGCAAACCCAGAAACAGAAGTTCGTTAAAAGCATAGTGTAAACCATATCCACTCTAGAATTAGCAGAAGAGTATGAAGATATTTGACATTGGGTAGTTGAGGGAAGATTTTATTTCACAGTCAATTCCTAAACTCTGAAATGTCGTTTTTTATTCATTTTTATTTATACGTATTCCGCTCACTCAGATTTATGGATATGTAGGTAGTTAAACCATGCCATTTGCCGACGATGATTTCATTGCCAAAGCTCTAATAAAATCGCATCATTTTCACAAAAGTATTAGTTGAAGGTTGAATTTTTTGTTTATTTGCTGAAAAACTAAATATGTTTCAAAAAATCATGAAATTTAAGGACGAAAAGAACGTTCATATAAAAAGGAAAAATTAACACCTTAAAAATTTCCTAGCTCGTAATGTCTTAAAACACTTTTCATACAAGCTGATTTTTGACTCTGTGAGGAAAATTTTCATTCTCCAGGTATCTCGAAAGAAGTTTGAACAGATAATTTGGCAAAACGATCAGGAGCAAGGCAAATACAGAGTATTTTGATTGAAAAATTAGGCCCACAAGCTCACAGGAAATGCACAAACGCTATTGGTAAAAACGTGTCACCTGATTAACATCACCGTGAAAAGTTATATGCAAATCGTCAGATGGTGGACTATATGCCGCATGTCAATCACGCTGGGTGAGTTGTGTTTATACTGTAAATTAATGATAGTATGCCCACAATTACTCCTATCACATTCTTATAACTGTATTCCGTTTCGGAAAAATAATAATAAGGAAGCCCCAACGTTAGGCCTATCCTTTTTTCTCCGAATGTAACATTAGGCCACTGTTTACCTTGTGCGTTGCAAAGTGCCAATTTCTAATACGTTCATGAGCAAGTGCAAAGGTTCAGCCAAGCGTATTATGTGCCGAACTAGATGCCGATGCACATCACATGAAAAAAAGTACTTCATCTCGGTCAGTTTAAATGGACTGCTTGAATAAACCTAGCCTTGCGAAGTTTTTAAAAAGTTAGGCCTCGGCCTTATTTATAACGTTAACGTAAGGCTTTTCTGAAAATAACTATTCTACCATTTTGATTACAATACAGAATTGGAATTCCGTCCAATCTTGTCAAGATATAACCTAGGTGGTATTAAAGCACAATTTACAAATAAAAAGGAAGTGATGAAATGGTATATTTCGTTCTTAACCTGGACCAAATTCCACATTAGGCAATAGAATTAAATAAACTTACTCTTCTTGATATTTCATTCAGACTGCTCAAGTTGAAGTCATTTAAAATTTGCTAAACAACGCTACTAAAATAAAGGAATTCATTCATACCGTAGGGCTGGAAGTGCGGTATCGCCATTCCGTGTAACCTTTTATGTATCATTTTAGATTTTCAATCGCATTTCATTTTCAAGAACAAATGGATTTCATAATTCGAATCAATCATTATATCGTATATTCCATAAACGTATATTCAAGAAATCGATAATGTACTTGGCAATGATAAACTGGTAAACAAGACAGATAACTGTATAATAAAGTTGATTGAACGAAAACAGGCCTATTTTCTGATATCAAGGGCGAAACGTCCTGCAGGAGCAAAGGTGTTTATTCTTGAAAATCATATAAACACCCAACCGAAAAGAGAAAAAACGCTCTTATATACTGAGTTTAGTACCCCAACTCCCTGCGATCCATCCTTCATCAATCTGTCAACATCCTTGATCAATCTTTCTGTACGTCCGCCAAATTATTTATCAAATCAAACAAAAAAGGTTCAACAAGAACAATGTACGTGCATCGGTTTATATTGGGGGACTGTAAAAAGTATAATTTGGGAAAAAATAAGAAAGAGGAAAAAAGTTTAGTGTGTTGGTAATGAGACAACACTACAAATTAAAGTGTTCAAGAATTGAACACTATTTGAACACCAAAACTGTTACAGTTTTAGAACGCGTCTTGGTGTTCTGAAGACTGGTATTCTAATAAATAAACACTAATTGTTCTACTTCTGAACACCAAGCGTCTAATTGTGAACACAGACGTGTTCAGTTTGTGAACACATTTCCATGTAATTGGCATGTAACAGAAAGAGAACGCTATTTAGTGTCCAAATTGGTCAATTTGAATACACTTTGTGTTCAGTGACCAGAGCTGTAGTTGAGTTAGATATAGAAGTAAATTACCGATTAATCTTATCCTGAAATTATAGTATCATAATTATCGTGGCTAGACATGTGTTAATGCATGGCGGGAAATGTAACACTATTTGTGTAACTTGAGAACATGTTTTTGTTGACGCTTCTACGTCATGGGAAGACCGGGTGTTCTGTTACTTATAATCAACGTAAAAAGCTAGTAATTAGAATCGTATTATATTAATAAGAACACATTGACGCATGGTGTTCATTGAGTGACACTAGTGTTAAGATATCAAACATCTGAATCCTGATAAAGAACACAAGTGTGCATAATTTTAACACTTTAACAACAAACAGAACACTGAAAAGACGCGTCAGGCGTCCGGTATATTTGCAGTGAAGGTAGAAAACCCTATATAGCTGGACAAGGATCTGCCGTTTGGGGAATGTGAGAATACACCATCACAACAAGTCTGATTTCAGTCATTTCTACACAAATTGTGTTCCTTTTAAAGTTTTCTTTCATGTAAGATGGGCTTGCTTGATTACTGTGAATGGTTTTCATCCTAAAGTAGTTTTTTGACGAGTCACTGCCAAGCAAAACGACGATATGAGTTCATCGTCTGCTAACATTTTCGCAGCATTTAACAAACTTACAGATACACATAGCTTCTATTACAATTTTTTTCATATTTACAATTCCTTTTTCTTCATTTATAACATTTGCCAGAAAGGATGCAATCACACTATTCAAAATAACTTCTTCTTCTAGATGAGAAGAGATGAAATATTGTGATACATACAAGCAAACATTGCTTTAAATTGGATAGACCATACCATGATCAATGTATGCAAAGCATTGGCACAAAATACCATCGTCGCAGTGCGGTAAAGCTTCAGCTTTCTAATCTAGCGTCCCGGGTTCGATTCCCGGTGGGTCTCCAACCAATGCTCCACGGCTGGTTAATAAAACGGCCGTGGGCGTCTTGACGTAAATACTCCAATGGAGGTCTGTTGGGACGTTATATACCTTGGTAAACCAAACCAATCCAATCCTCTCTTCGGCTGTAGTTGAATCTTGGATCAGTAACTGCCTGTTTACTATTACTATAGGTATGGGGGCCTGTGGCAACAGTAGTTGCGCCACGGGGGAGCTGTAGGGTAGGGGTGGGGAATCTGGGGTAAAGCGACGAGCCCCAACTTCTCCCAAAGATCAATTTCATAATTCGTCCAAATCCGAGGAGATATGTCAAGAAGTAGCGTGTAGGCCCCAGTTCGTGGTGTCTGGCGCCGCCACTGCATGGGAAATATAGAGAATGGGCCCCATAACAAACATATCGCTCTCTCCCAAACCCTATTGTTGCGCGATTATATCTAAGTTAAACTATTGCCCAAATGTGGTGATGACCTTTTCAATACCACCTAAATTTGGTGATAACCTTGCCCCTGTAGCGAATTTTTAGAATAATGTTTTGAAACTATGGTAAATTCCTGATTATTTTTGTTTAAATTGATACCATAAACGTCAGGTGATGTGAGTTACTCTAGTGTACGTGTTAATCAAAGGTAAGATTTTGTCTCTCTAATATGCTAGTTCGCCATAACAGCATGTGCGTGTCAATAAAAGGTAAGATTTTGTCTCTCTTATATGTATGTTTGCCAAAACCTCCTCCCCCCTTCCCCTCCCCCTCACACTCTTTAGTTCCGGCTGCTCAAACTGGGTACATCACTGCTTTAGGGGAAAAAGTGTTATAGCGTTTTGGGGGATTTTCGACAAGATCAGATTATTAACAAATTTGTCAAATCACATTTTCCGATAATTACCGCTCCCGTCCTCCCGGGAGCAGACTGAATGCGGCACTGCTCCTCCACATCATTATGACATACTTTACTGCCAATGCAAATGAATAAAAACATCAAAACAAAAAGTACATTAGATTTCTCATTGTTTTACTTTTATTAAAAAGATGAAAAATACAAAACATTCAGAAATACGTACAACAATGAGATATAAAAGATCTCTGAAAACGATCAATTTAATTGCACTGAAAATGAAAACAATTAGAAAATAACGTGTTTAGTAAAAAATGGCCCAAAATTGGTCAAAAGTTCCAAACATAAACTCTTTGCATCTCAATTCACATAATCTGATTGTGATTATTTCTTTAAAAAAAAAAAAAACATCTTTGAAGCCAAATTATTTGAAGCCCAATAATGGTACAAATAGACTTTCGAAAAATACGAATTCTTTCTAACGAATTGCAATTCGTTATAATAAATTGTAATTCGTTACAACGAATTGCAATTCATTATAATTTTTCCTTGAAGGATTATTTTGTTTCTATTCTATGAAAAAATACATTAAACGGAACACAATGCTGAAAATGGTGTTCAGAAGAAAAATGCCTTAGACCTAAACATTTAATTACAGATTTGTCTGTTTATTTGAAAATGATTTAATCACACTGAACAACTCTCCCACCCCCTGACCTCTTCACAGCTGTTTAATATAAATGCACAATCAATAACTAAGTGGTATGTCGGGGAGGACAAAAACAGAGTCTATTTAGATATATGTAATTTACAGCCAGAAGATAAGAAATCTCTTAGATGAAAATTAATATTGATCAATAAAACATTAAAAATGTTAAAGGAGACATAAAGTCAAATATTCTAGCTTGAAATATGATTAACATACAGAAAACTGCATAATAAAATCTTATTCCATTCTCAAGTTTTCTAAGTTTGAAGTTGTAACATGAACGCTGCCATTTGTTTCATTTTGTGTTGAAAATGACATGACTTAATGTATTTCTTTAGAATTCTCTTTGAAAATTTGTCTTAAATACTTTGATATGAAGTTCTAAGGGCTTGAAGCATTTACTTCATATACAAATACAAATTCATAGACCCCATACAAAGGGAAATTATTTCTAAGAAATTAAAAAATATGAAATTGATTATAAATTTGAAAATATGGTAGCTTGTTACGATGTGAAATTTGTTCAAATGACTTATAATTATCATTTCTATCGTATAAAGTAAAAAGCCAGATTACGTCTCCTTTAAGAAAAACGTGTCGTTTCTTCTCTACAATTCTACACAAATCACTTTGAAACCTATTGAAATAAGGTTTTTCCCAGTTGGGCTAACTGTTAGTGATTTCCTTTTCATTGTGTAGATCGCTTTATTCGCTTGTATGTACAATATTAACTCCATCATTACTCTTTTGCTTCATTTCTTTGCTGTCAGTTTTATACCAGCTTTATTTTGCATATCTATTTATATAAATAAATAAATAAATAAATAAATTATTTGTGACATCTTTAAAACTTCTGAAGGGAACTATAGTATATTTTGATATAGTTTTTCCCCGTTCTGTTGTATTTTTGAGCTTTATTATAATATATGAAAATGTTAAAGGAGACATAAAGTCTAATAGAATCATTATTTCATAGGATAGAAATACAAATCTTAACTAACTGCCCCATAAACAGCAACTCAAAATCTTATTCCTATCTCAAGTTATTCATGTTTAAAATCGACACATGGGAGCTGCCATTTTGTTCAATTCTGTATTAAAATATTGTGCATGACATAATTTCCCTAATAGGGTATAAGGATTATGTTTTTCTTTATAAATGTAATTAAAAAAATTACTACAAAAAGCTTTAACAGCATACACAAAAATGTCGTTGACCCTTACAAAAGAAAAATAGTTTTTCATAAGCTAGAAAATTTGAGGTAGATTATAAAGAAATACAAAGCATTCCAACATCCTGCTGGGCTGATGATGACATCATAATCTGCATGTTTTTAAATCAAAATGGCAGCTCCCATGGCACTATTAAGTAGTAGCATTAAACTTTTTGATAATTACAAAACATGTGTTAGATTGCTTTGGGAGTTATGAAACTTGGTCAGAAGATTTGTTATTTTCAATTCTATCATGAAAGAAGGATTGCGTCAGACTTTAAGTTAAATCCCATCAAGCATATAGGGCTTATAGAGCCGATGTTTATACTCGGTGTCCATGGTGCTAAGCGGATGAGAGTACTCTATTCCCCTGAATGGCTTATAGAGCCGATGTTTATACTCAGTGTCCATGGTGCTAAGCGGATGAGAGTACTCGATTCCCCTGAATGGGACGACAAGCTATCGCGGGTCAATTCCCCAACCGAAACTGGTACTCGTTTCACAGCTGAGTGAATTGGAGCGAATGGGATAAAGTATCTTGCTGAAGCACACAGCACTAATGTACCATGACAGCCTGACTGAGATATTACGTTGTCCACTCTCTCCACACACTAATGTTTTTGGGGACAAACGTTTTGTCAGTACAATTTCGGCTTACCAGTTTACCAGGTAAAACTGGATCATTTTATGTCAAGATTACACAGACAACCAGCCAAATATGAAAGTGATTCAATTGTTTGGACATTCAATAAATCCGATTTGTAACACCCCATCCGCCTCCCGAATAAACACTGGGCGCGACCTTTCATCCACACATTATATCCCGTCATTGCATGTTCTCCGCTTTGACCTGATAAGTGGCATACATTATTCAACTTCAGCTGCTCTACAGTGCAATAGAAGACAGCAGCATTTTCTTTTTCTTTTTCATATTCCAACGTAATTTGTATGTATAATTTAGCACCGCAGCCTTAAGTTTACAGTGGATCGAAAGATTCTGTTATATGTTACAAAATCCCAAAAACAAGGACAGTAAGGATTGAATAAAATCCTTTTCTCTTAAACGACCAGGTCCCCATATCTAACTTTGCCAGGTCCCCATATCTACGTTTGCCAGGTCTCCATATCTACGTTTGCCAGGTCTCCATATCAACGTTTTCCAGGTCTCCATATCTACATTTGCCATGTTCCCATACCTACGTTTGCCAGGTTCCTATATCTGTTTCCCAGGTCCCCGTTATTCTTCCATCGACCTTGAGCACTTATTTCCTTAAAGGATACACAGGCTAACACAAACTACATAAATCTTCTCTGATTGTTAAAGCGTGTTTATTGATGGGTTTCATGGTTGCGATTCGGGGAATTTTGTCGCCAAACTCTAGAGTGGGATATTTTATACCAAACTAAATGGCGATTTAGCAACAGGAAATAATTCATGTCGCCAAAAAATATATCTAACACCAACCTTGAAATAATTGGCGACCACATTGAATTTTTTCATATTTTCTTCAATTTTGAGGAATTTGTATCGGTTTTCGAGATTTGTTTTAAATTTTACTAATTTCTTGTATACAAAAAAAACTTTACATTCGTAGCAGCATTCACATTAAAGTTGATTTTTGTATTATTCCTTTCTTGGATTTTTAAATGCCTGCTTCATTTTGACCAACTTTGGTAAATTGGCATTCGAATGCTGTGAATTAGCGGCTTCTCGCTAATGATTTGGCACCAACCAGCAAATTGCACCTGGCAACCCTGTTGGTAACTTTCATAAGTCTGTGGACATGATACGTCGATACAGAACCGAGTCTTGCATGCTCAACGATTCCTCATGCATCGCCACATTGATGGTAAATGATCTGCTGACTTACCTTTACCTCACATCAAGAGCGTAGGAAGGGTCTCCTCTCAGGAGAGGGGGAAGCAAGAACCCGCTAAATAATCTCGGTTACAAGCGGGAAATTACATTTGGTAAATTAAGTTTCCATCGATGTTGGTGCTAATCTGGAAATCTCCAACAATTTTCGGAAAATTTTCCTTCATTTTCGGGCAATTTTTTTTCTTAAGTGTTTGGGATTTGTTTTGTCAATGTTTTTGTAAGTATTAACAAAATTTCCAATAATTTTACCAATTTTATGTTAATAAATTCCTAATTTCCCCTTCCAACCAAGAGGAAAGCATACAAACGGAAAGGCGAAATCTTCTCAAGGGAAGCTTTCCCCTCGTTCCCAATCGCCTTCCATAATCCCTTCGGAGACTTTCAATCACACGCAGGAATCTGACTGTAAAGGTTGCTGTAAAACTTTAAATTGTCTTTTCCAAGAACTTTGGATATGCACAAATGTTATGGTCAATATCACTGACACAACAGTAATACCAAACACACACAATATCAAAATGCTTAAAATCCGAGATTTTTCTTCAGGTTTTTCGGATTTTGGGATAACGACAAGGGAGTGTGTCGTCAATACGGCATGAGCATTAGTAAATAACTTCCCTCCAGTACTGAGAGGCTGCTTTATTCCTTTCCGATCTACCGAAGTCGCATTTTCTACAGTCATCTGATTATGTGATTCAGTAGCTGCTTCTGTATGCATTGTATATGCTATATTTACATCTATCTTACGCGAGTCTGGCAGTTGAGTTGCTCTTTCTTCAAAAGTTGCAGAGTTTGCCTCAAGAGTCGTATCCAAGAACGTCTTATATGTCGTTTTTGTACTATCCCACCTGAAAATTGTTAAGTCTTTTGTAGATCGTTGGCTAGAAGTACCCGTTTCTGTAGCATCAAAAGTTCGCCATTCACTCGTTGGTGCGTCCAGTAATGTGGTTGTGTCAGGTAATAATGTGGTTATGTCTGGTAATATTGTAGGTGTGTCTGGTAATAATGTGGCTGTGTCTGGCAATAAATGTGGTTGTATCTGGTAATAATGTGGTTGTGTCTAGTAATAATGTGGTTGTTTCTAGTAATAATGTGGTTGTGTCTGGCAATAATTGTGGTAGTTTCTGGTAATAATGTGGATGTTTCCGGTAATAATGTGGTTGTGTCTGGTAATATTGTGGTTGTGTCTGGAAAGATTGTGGTTGTGTCGGGTAAAACTATGGTTGCGTCTGGTAACATATTGGTTGTGTCTGGTAATAATGTGGTTGTTTTTGGTAATAATGTGGTTGTGTCTAGTAATAATGTGGTTATTTCTGGTAATAATGTGGTTGTGTCTGGTAATAATGTGGTAGTTTCTGGTAATAATGTGGATGTTTCTGGAAATAATGTGGTTGTGTCAAGTAATATTGTGGTTGGGTCTGGAAAGATTGTGGTTGTGTCTGGCAAAATAATGGTTGCGTTTGGTAACATATTGGTTGTGTCTGGTAATAATGTGGTTGTGTCTGGCAATAATGTGGTTGTATCTGGTAATAATGTGGTTGTATCTGGTAATAATGTGGTTGTGTTTGGTAATATTGTGGTTGTGTCTGATAATAATGTTGTTGTGTCTAGTAATAATGTGGTTATTTCTGATAATAATGTGGTTGTGTCTGGCAATAATGTGGATGTTTCTGGTGATAATGTGGTTAGGCCTGGTAATATTGTGGTTGTGTCTGAAAAGATTGTGGTTGTGTCGGGTAAAACTATGGTTGCGTCTGGTAATAATGTGGTTGTGTTTGGTAATATTGTGGTTGTGTCTGATAATAATGTGGTTGTTGTTTCTGATAATAATGTGGTTGTGTCTGGTAATAATATGGGTGTGTCTGGTAATGTGGTAGTTTCTGGTAATAATGTGGATTTTTCTGGTGATAATGTGGTTGTGTCTGGTAATGTTGTGGTTGTGTCTGAAAAGATTGTGGTTGTGTCTGGTAAAACTATGGTTGTGTCTGGTAACATATTGGTTGTGTCTGGTAATAATGTGGTTATGTCTGGCAATAATGTGGTTGTATTTGGTAAAACTATGGTTGCGTCTGGTAACATATTGGTTGTGTTTGGTAATAATGTGGCTGTTTTTGGTAATAATATGGTTGTGTCTAGTAATAATGTGATTATTTCTGGTAATAATGTGGTTGTGTCTAGTAATAATGTGGTAGTTTCTGGTAATAATGTGGATGTTTCTGGTAATAATGTGGTTGTGTCTGGTAATGTTGTGGTTGTGTCTGGAAAGATTGTGGTTGTGTCTGGTAAAACTATGGTTGTGTCTGGTAACATATTGGTTGTGTCTGGTAATAATGTGGTTGTGTCTGGCAATAATGTGGTTGTATCTGGTAAAACCATGCTTGCGTCTGGTAACATATTGGTTGTGTTTGGTAATAATGTGGTAAATTCTGGTGATAATGTTGTTGTGTCTGGTAATAATGTGGTAGTTTTTGGTAATAATGTGGATGTTTCTGGTAAAAATGTGGTTGTGTCTGGTAATATTGTGGCAATGTCTGGAAAGATTGTGGTTGTGTCTGGTAAAACTATGGTTGCGTCTGGTAACACACGAGTTGTGTCTGGTAATAATGTGGTTGCTTTTGGTAATAATGTGGTTGTGTCTAGTAATAATGTGGTTGTTTCTGGTGATAATGTGGTTGTGTCTGGTAATAATGTGGTAGTTTCTGGTAATAATGTGGATGTTCCTGGTAAAAATGTGGTTGTGTCTGGTAATAGTGTGGCTATGTCTGGAAAGATTGTGGTTGTGTCTGGTAAAATTATGGTTGCGTCTGGTAACATATTGGTTGTGTCTGGTAATAATGTGGTTGTGTCTGGCAATAATGTGGCTGTATCTGGTAATAATGTGATTGTGTTTGATACTATTGTGGTTGTGTCTAATAATAATGTTGTTGTTTCTGGTAATATTGTGGTTGTGTCTAGTAATAATGTGGTTGTGTTTGGTAATATTGTGGTTGTGTCTGATAATAATGTTGTTGTTTCTGGTAATAATGTGGTTGTGTCTGGTAATAATATGGATGTGTCTGGACAGATTGTGGTTGTGTCTGGTAAAATTATGGTTGCGTCTGGTAACATATTGGTTGTGTCTGGTAATAATGTGGTTGTTTCTGGTAATAATGTGGTTGTGTCTGGTAATAATGTGGTAGATTCTGGTAATAATGTGGTTGTTTTTGGTAATAATGTGCTTGTGTCTAGTAATAATGTACTTGTTTCTGGTAATAATGTGGTTGTGTCTGGTAATAATGTGGTTGTTTTTGGTAATAATGTGGTTGTGTCTAGTAATAATGTACTTGTTTCTGGTAATAATGTGGTTGTTTCTGGTGATAATGTGGTTGTGTCTGGTAATAATGTGGTTGTGTCTGGCAATAATGTGGCTGTATCTGGTAATAATGTGATTGTGTTTGATACTATTGTGGTTGTGTCTAATAATAATGTTGTTGTTTCTGGTAATATTGTGGTTGTGTCTAGTAATAATGTGGTTGTGTTTGGTAATATTGTGGTTGTGTCTGATAATAATGTGGTTGTTGTTTCTGATAATAATGTGGTTGTGTCTGGTAATAATGTGGGTGTGTCTGGTAATGTGGTAGTTTCTGGTAATAATGTGGATGTTTCTGGTGATAATGTGGTTGTGTCTGGTAATGTTGTGGTTGTGTCTGGAAAGATTGTGGTTGTGTCTGGTAAAACTATGGTTGCGTCTGGTATCACACGGGTTGTGTCTGGTAATAATGTGGTTGCTTTTGGTAATAATGTGGTTGTGTCTAGTAATAGTGTGATTATTTCTGGTAATAATGTGGTTGTGTCTGGTAATAATGTGGTAGTTTCTGGTAATAATATGGATGTTTCTGGTAAAAATGTGGTTGTGTCTGGTAATATAGTGGCTATGTCTGGAAAGATTGTGGTTGTATCTGGTAAAATTATGGTTGCGTCTGGTAATATATTGGTTGTGTCTGGTAATAACGTGGTTGTGTCTGGTAATATTGAGGTTGGGTCTGGTGATAATGTGGTTGTGTCTGGTAATATTATGGTTGTGTCTGGTAAGACTGTGGTTGTGTCTGGTAATAATGTGGTTGTGTCTGGTAATATTGTGGTTGGGTCTGGTAATATAGTGGCTGTGTCGAGTAATCTGGTAGTAGTTTCTGGTAAGCTGGTGGGTGTGTCTGTTAATGTAGTAAAGGTGTCTACTAATGACGTGGATTTATCTGGCAACGTAGTGGATATTGTTGTTGCATCTGGTATTATTGTTTCTGTTGTTGTGAAAGTCAAAACATCTGGATAATGTGTGCTTGATTGAGGAGCTACAACGTTAAAGTTGATCCGTTTCGGTTGAACGGCGGCTGCGTGACTTTCATCTTCATCGGCGGGCTTGCGTTGATTACTTTCATCTACATCAAAAAGTGAAATAAACCATACTGAAATTGTGGATCAATATAAAATCGCATTTAGGGCTATGATAAGATGACGTCAAATTTTGGAAAGATCCGGTTTATCAAATAAGGGGTCAAACACGGTGAAGTAATTATTGTTGGCTATTAACCTCGTATAAAACAGAATTTACCATGATTGTATTACTCAATTAGAAGTTGTTGGAATTTGAGTATATATCAGTCTTTCAATATCGAAAATACAATTTTAATTTTCGACCAAAGTTTGAGCTTTCCACGGGCGTAGGAAACGGGGGTGGGCGTACCCCAAAATATATTTTTTCTTCAGGGGGCCAAGTACCATTTTGACCCACTATAATTAAGGTCTGACGAATTGATTTTGAAAAATCAGATTTCATAGCTTCTTTTCTTCTTTACATTTTCAATTTTGGGGAAACCTCCTTTAATTTTAGTACAATTTCCTCCACTTTCGGGAAATTTGTTTTACCATTTTCGATAAGTTTCTATTTTAATTATTGAAGATCTAGGTCCCAATTTGTTTCTTTTGGTGTGCTTCATGGGTTGTGTCTTGGACCCCTGTGCTTTACTATCTACACCAGCTCACTTTTTTCTGTTATATGAAACC
>JAIGNY010000703.1:675000-757500 GCA_020152595.1 Chiridota heheva
TTCTGATTGGGAGATCGGGACATGCGCAGTGACCATAATTTAAACTTACTAATAAGTTTAAAAACTTTAATTTTTTTTTTTTTTGCTTTTCAAATTTCTGTTATTCTAAAATTGTATGGGGTAAATAAAGTTGCGAGTTTGAAAATGATATTGAAATTAAAATCTGCTCGTTTGAGACTATTGAAATTGATTTTTAAAGAATTCTTAAAAACTCCCCGCTGAAAAGTGAAATTTGCGCTTGCGAAAATGAATAAAAGAATTTCATTGTTTGTTGCAACAATAAAATTAGATTATTTCCCATGTACTTTTTCCTACATTTGGCTTAAAACTTTTTATACCGTTGTTCTTTTCTATACAGAGATTTGAATTTAGAAAGATGTATTGTGGGCGTAGACCGAATTGGCAATCGGGAAGGTAAAATCCTCTCAAGGGGCAGTTTTTCCACTGTCCTACCCCCTTCCCCCACTCCCCCTAGCCTTCCTATGCCTCATGTAATTGGTGAATAGCAGTAAAGCCTAGATCCACCTCATCCGAGTCCGACAAAATGGGGTTCAAATCCAAGGACCCAGGAGGTCGCGTTTCCCATATTCCTCCCAAAAGAAAGAGTTTGTGGGAAAAATAGCTTTATAAAGCTTGGTTAAGTGCTGATAAGAAACCTTGCGATATTATATTACAAAGTCTACACGGGCTACTTAATCAAACTTAATTAGGGATGGTGATGGTGGTGGCGGGGGAGGGGTGGAAACATCTTCACTCGAGAAAGTATAATGAAAGGGTGTAAGAAATGACATTGACCTATTTTTGTATGTAGAAATGCTTAACGTTCAACTTACCTTCTCCCAAATCGTTCATGTCAAGAGGACCGTAACTGCCCAATGGAGTTTCAACCATTGCTTCTACAATTGCGTAAATAACTGGAAATTCGTCATTGGTAACAACTGCATATAAAGGTACCTTGTTATCACTATAGAGGATAACAGTACTTGATGGTGTATACACCGTGGAATTGACAAAGATATACTTGGGGTACTCAAAGACATGGATTCCTTCTGTGATCGTCTTTATTTTCGTAACAGGGATTACAAATATTTCCATTGTATAGAGAGATGGATTTCCGCTTTGAAAATCTATCAAGAATGGTAACTCATTCTCCTGCAAAAAACGAATTTGATCATCATCATAAAAATTATAAGAATTGCGTAGTCATAAATAATCTGATAAGCATTAATCCCTTCCCGCAATTGTTTTGGTGAGGATCGCAATTCCCTTGGAAAGGACTTGTCCCCCTCCCTCTATCAGATGGGATTTAAAAATGCATAGTTGTTTGATAGCTGTTGCCCCACCCCCACGGTACACCATTCCGAACAAGAAGAAATATACGGCCCAGTGGCCGCCGCTTTGTCAGTTTGCGAAGAATTACGATATATTTATCTCAAACTGATCATCGATCGTATTATCATTATCATCATCAAGAGCATTACAAAATCTGCCCCTTGAACACTATTCCATCCTGGTCACAGTTTCCTGTGCCTGTGGCATTCTAGTAACTGCATGCATGAACAATATCGTGACATTGACAAGCAGTCACTGAAGTTTCAAGTGTCCTATTTCCTTTCCACGTTACTCCACCTAGTATTATAACAAAATTTGAGGACAAATGATTGCGTAATACATGGTCAATTCCTTGAGAGAATGTCCTTGAAACGGGGTGAAGATGACAGTGGCAGTTTCATCTCGTCCGTGTTTCAAGGTGCGCTTTCTTCAAATGGCATTACCAACATCAATGTAATCAACAAATTAGAAATGGCTGACAGAATGGCATATTCATCTCCATATCAATTGAATTAAACTTGGTGAAAAGACCTCATACTTACACCAGACGCATGATCAATCTGAAATATGTGCAACCCCGTCACTTCATCAGTGTACTCGACCATTCGACTTGCTGTTCCCAATGTCTCTACCGTTACGGTTCCAGAAGACAGCTTAAATCGCATAATGATTGTGTCACTATTCGGGTAGACAAAACAGTGCTATTAAAAAGTCCTTCAGGGTTTAATAGCGTTACACTTTCAGTGATGTCGACTAACTGCAAACAAAACATTGTTTATAGAGTTATCCTGAAAGCATGAAAACATCCAGACAACATCTTGAGGCAGAATTAGAAGATTGAGAAGAAGAGCTGGTGCAAGAGGAACAGAGGTGCCTACTATCAGATGAGGATCATCAGAATACACAACAAAACACCTCACTCTCCCAACCAGGTTTTTTTTTTTTAAAGGAATTTTCACCAGTGAGTCAATGGCAATAAATAGACAATGAATCTCAAAATCAGAAGCGGCGCCACCGGGTTGGGGGAGGGGGTTCCTAGGAGAGACATGATTTTTAAAAACTGTTTTACAATTGAATAATTTTTGTTGAAACATTCTTCAAGTGGTAAATTAAGGGTAAACCTCTATTGTATTAAAATTAACATATCCTAAGTTTTGTATGATACAATAGATAAAGACGTTGAAGAATCTTAGGATGTGACGTCACAACTAGTCTGATTTCAGTCATTTCTTGAAACAAATTATACCAAACATTAAACATAAATATATCCTTAACGGAATCAGATTTTTGAATGCTTTATTCCCCATTTTGTTTCTTTTGAGTTCCTTTTTTCGCATGAATTTGCTTGACTACTAAATAAATCCTTTATTTATGAAACTATTATGGGAAACGCGTTACCTTCATAAATCCATCGATGTTGCTGTAATTTGTTTGAGCCAACAACGCAGCAAACGAATCGTTTGAGTCATTAGTTGGTATTTCCGGTCTAAAGGAAAGGTCAGGTGACCGACCCCAGATCTTTACGTCTGTATCAGAAACTAAATCCCTCATTCCAATCTTTACACCCGATGCAATAATTTCCTTCAGGGGATCGTCTAATGTTAAAGATTCTTCCACGTGGTCCGCAGCCTTGGGAATATATCCAACGATGTAGATATACGAATTCCCCCAATATTTCATTTCCTGGAAAGATAAAAGTATTATACCAGTATTACACAGCATATCAGTGAATAACGCTAATGCCATGAGGAGGGCAAGGACCTAATCATACGCTCAGGTTTTGCCCTAAAAGCGCTGCTTTAAATTACTTAAAATTTAAATTAATTTTTTTTGCTGTATTCGCTTGTTTGGGTTACCTACACTGAAATTGTAATGTTACTGTAACAATTTTAGGTGTACCCATTTTGGTGTAAATTGCGTTTAAAGATTGCCAAATATCTACCAAAAACCCGTTCGGAAGGACTCGAGCATTGTCTTAACTGCTTAACAGGTCTAAAACGTTACCGATTAGGCTCCGAAGTTTGCCGCTCTTTCGTTGATAAAATATTTTTTACCTCAAAATGCTGATACCAGAGGGGTAGGAAGATTTCAAAAAGTGTGTGTGGAGGAGAAGGGGGAGGGGGATTTGTAGGGGTACTAAGAAACCCATGAATTTCAATTAGAGGTGGCGCTAATCGGTCCTAGACCCCCTTCCCAAGGCAAAGTC
The DNA here is from genome assembly GCA_020152595.1 of Chiridota heheva. NCBI lineage: Eukaryota > Metazoa > Echinodermata > Holothuroidea > Apodida > Chiridotidae > Chiridota > Chiridota heheva. The sequence goes on from JAIGNY010000703.1 coordinate 678,539, forward strand.
TTCAAATTTAACCCACTTTTCGGAGAATGTTTTGAAAAGTAATTAAAAACATGTTTTAGAAAATGCTCTGACATTTTAAGCGATCCCTGCTTCAGTGCGCAGGGATCCGCCCTAATTCCCTAATATTTTCAATGGAGCCATTTTTGCACACAATGGGCGTGGCTTAATGTGCTTTTGCCGAAAAGAGCTTGTTAACATATTATTAAACTCTCAAGAAAAGTAAGTCTAGATAGGACACTGAAAGTCTATGGTCCATAGATGGTCAATATCATTGATGGTGATGATTTCAAACATATTATTGAGCTATAGATTTGGTGAGGATTAATGTGAAAATATTGTACTGGTCTTGTTTTTTTACATCCCCAGATCTGCTATGTTGCATATAAGGTGTTATTATGTTGGTAGATCAGGGAGCTCTTTTTACACTTACCTGTATGTGAAAACATTGAATTGCATTATTATGTAGGGGCGTTGCTTTATTGCTTATGAAGCACTTGCTTTATTGAACTAGCAAATCAAAAAGCATTGGAACCACTAAACCATTTGGTTTTCTGGTATTGACATTCCGTCAATGAAAATATCAAAAGTATCAATCAAGGTGAACCATATTCATATCTTTCACATATATCTTGCATTCGTTGAGTGTTGAGCTTCATCACTGATGTTCTGGTCTTTATTATTGCCTACAGCGAAGTAGGATATTTTTTCTGCAACGTTTAAAACAAACAGTTCAAAGTAGATTATGACTGAAATTGAAGAAATACACATTTCAAACACTACTAAACAGAAAGTTGTATTTTTTAAAAGAATTAGTCCTCTTATATGAAAGAGGACTTCAAAAGAAGTAAAATGGTGAATAAAGCATTTAAAAATTATATTCCGTTAAGGAGATATTCAGGTTTAAAGTCTTGTCTTATTCGTGTAGAAATGACTCGGCCTGACTGGTGTAGTAAGTCTACTATGGAAAGTTGGCATCTTTATCATCATATTCTTAACAATTCTAAATTTCATTTTAAAGAAGTTTATTCAATTTTTTATTATTTAAATTACTTTTACTCAAAACTTATTTATGTGGAATATCATAAATAGCCATCCTAGATTCAGTTTTACTACTGTTTTTACATATCCCATGGTTTTCAAGCCACACAATCGCAGGACAAATATTATAGAATACACCAAGACTTTGAGGAATCTTAGACTATGACATCACAACTAGTCTGATTTCAGTCGTTTCTCCACAAATGATACCAAACTTTAAATTTAGATATCTCCTTACCAGAATAAGATTTTTGAATGCTTTCTTTACTATTTTGTTTCTGTTGAAGTCGTATTGTATATAAGATAAAATTGCTTGACCCTTGAACTAATCCTTTAAAGAAAAACATAACTTTAACTACACCACAAATTTCGCATGCATAACAATTCCTTTATTGTAACTAGCTTTATCACTTCATACAATTATCATAGCAATTAGAAAGCAAAGAAATTACATAAGAAAATACCTAGGCTGCCCTGTAATACATCATCCATTTGCATAAGAAAATGTATATTGATGCCGAAGATTTCAAAATGCTGTAAAATTGTCACTTTAACCAATTTTGGTGAATTTTTTGTTGTTGATATTTTCATTGGGTTTAAAATATTTTAAAGCAATTTAACTCGTTGCCTCTTTACTTCCATAAAATGTTAAATTAACATACCATAAAAGGGAACAGGAAATCAGGAGGTATAGGCCTAATAAAGTGAAGAGAGGAATCAAATGCTACAAATGCTTTTACTTGCGAATATAAAAGTGAAAATATGATTTGATTAAATCTTTAATTAATTTATGACAAATTTCAATGCTTTAATATTTGTTATAGAATTTCTATAAAGTTTTTGCATTGTTATGACTCGTGCATTAAATCTCCGTAATGCACCACCTTAAATATTGGGCTTAGTCCATTTTTACAAGAGGTGAATTTAAAAAAAAAAAAGCGAACAAATCAATGTAAACTTTTCTTGTTTTTCATTCTTTTTTGTTGCTTTTTATGCATTTTGAACAATCTAAGACTGAAATTTTGCAAAAAAGATGAATGTTTTGGCATCGTGTTGATCAGTCTATATGCGTATTTAATGCACGGCGCAAAGAATTGTGCACTCGCGAATTACACTCCTAAAGTCGGGTCATTCCAATTGGGCCAAAGTCCTTTGCCCCGTGCATTGAAAACGCATGCCACCTAAACACTTTGCCTCAACATTACTCTTTACTTTTCAAAAGATTGTAGCATACAAATTGAGCAAGCGATTTTAGTCACAAGACTCAATATGAGCACAAATAAATTTTGTCTTTATTAGAATTTAAACAAGCAGATGAAAGTTTACTGAAAGTGGAATTCATTCTTTCTTGTGAATTATCGAGAAAAAATAAGAGCTTTAAACCAAAGCAGTCAACTGCTGGGGGAGGTTTGCCTTTGTTAACCAAACAATCAGCTGGAGGAAAATTTTTTTAAACAACAGTGCGTGCGTCAATCTATAATCATTATTCTTGCTTATATAGGTATATGGACAAGTAGAGATATTATATTTACCAGAATGAGCTTTAAATTCTAAACAGAGTAGTCTTAAAATTAAAGCACATTTAGTTTCCGGGTTGTGGTCAATCAAAGTTTGAAGAATTAACTTACACCGAAAAAACACATTTGACACCAAACAGAGACGTTTGGCACCAAACAGAGACATCTGGCACTGAACAGAGACATCTGGCACCAAACAGAGACATCTGGCACCAAACAGGGACATCTGGCACCAAACAGAGATTTCTGGTACCGAAAAGAGACATTTGGCACCAAATAGATAAATATGGCACCAAACAGAGACATTTTGCACCAAACAAAGACATTTCGCACCAAACAGAGCACAGAGACGTTTGACATCGAACAGAGACATTTGATAGCGAACAGAAACATTTGGCACCGAAAAAATCCAAAAACATTTGGCACCGAACAGAGACATTTGGAACGGAACGGCCTGTACATTTGGCACCGAACAGAGACATATGGCACCGAGAAGATACATTTGGCACAAACAGAGACGCTTGGCATCGAACAGAGACATATGGCACCGAACAGAGCCATTTGGCACCAAACAGAGACGCTTGGTGCCAAGAGAGTCATATGGCACCGAACAGAGACATTTGATACCGAACACAGACATTTGGCACCGAAAAAAAAAAAAAAAACACATTTGGCACCGAACAGAGACGTTTGGCACCGAACAGAGACAATTGACACCAAACCGAAACGCTTGGCACCAAACAGAGTCATATGGTACCTAACAGAGACATATGACACCGAAGAAAGGCATTTGCAACCGAACAGAGATATCTTTCATAAAATAAAAAAACACATTTGGCATCGAACAGAGACGTCTGGGACCGAACAGAGACATTTGATACCGAACAGAGACATTTGTCATCAAAACAAACAAAAACACAAAAAATATATGGCACCGAACAGAGATGTTTGGCACCGAACAGAGACATTTGCCACCGAACAGAGATATCTGGTACCGAACAGAGATATCTGGTACCGAACAGAGACATTTGCCACCCAATTAACAGAGACATGTGGTACAGAATTAACAGAGACATGTGGCACCGAATTAACAGAGACATTTGGTACCGAAAAGAGACATTTGGTACCGAAAAGAGACGTTTGGTACCGAACAGAGATATGACACCGAACAGAGACATTTGAGACCAAAAAGAGACATTTGGTACCAAACAAAGACATTGTACTGAACATAGACATATGGCTCCTAATAGAAACATTTGGCACCAAACAGAGACGTTTGGCACCAAACAGAGACATATTGCACCAAACAGAGACAATTGATACCATGCAGAGACGCAGTGACACCGAACAGAGCCATTTGAGACCAAAAAGAGACATTTGGTACCGAACAAAGACATATGGCAGCAAACAGAGACAATTGACACCAAACAGAGACATATGGTACCAAACAGAGACGTTTGGCACCAAACAGAGACATATGGTACCAAACAGAGACAATTGATACCATGCAGAGACGCAGTGACACCGAACAGAGCCATCTGAGACCAAAAAGAGACATTTGGTACCGAACAAAGACATATGGCAGCAAACAGAGACAATTGACACCAAAAAGAGACATTTGGTACCGAACAAAGACATATGGCAGCAAACAGAGACAATTGACACCAAACAGAGACATTTGGTACCAAACAGAGGTATTTGGTACCGTATATGTAACGAGACATTTGGCACCAAACAGAGGTATTTGGTACCGTATATGTAACTAAGGCTATAACAGAAAATGTAATTCTTAAACAAAGAATGCTCCTAGTTTTACAATTTTGGGAATTTTGGTAACATAGGGGGGAAGCTATCAGGAGCATCGCGAACGGAGTGTAGTGGAATGTGACCCATCCCCATCCCTTCCCGCCCTCAACCCATATTTGATGGTGAGGACAAATTCAGGCAAAATTATTTGAAGAGCAGTGGCGTTCCTATGTGCCATTGAATAATGATCATCTTTCCGAATCACGATCTTCAATTCCGATTTTACAGAGCCATTTCTGAAATTTACCGATTTCTTTTAATCATGATCTAAATTGAAGGTACTCAATTTTCCTAATTATTATATTCAAAATGGCTGTCCAAACCGTGGAATCATGTATTTTGCAGACGGCCAAGAGTCCCCCAGTATTTCATTGATCCATTATGGACACGTGAATTTCGGCCATGTAACATTGTTCAGTTGTTTAAATTAGTTTTCTGGAAATTGCCGATTCAGATTCGAAATGGTCTATTGAGCTACACCGATAAAGTATATCATTCTTCGATAAGTTAATTAACTTACACCTGGTATCAGTTGGAGAGATTTTCCCAAGACAGATCCAAGTGCAGATAATTTGTCCTTGGCCTATGCTCCGACAGGGGGTGATAAGGCACACAAATACAAATAAAAACTAAATAATAATAATAATGATACTGATAATGATAACAATAATGATCATTATTATTATCAATATTTATCATCATCGTTCGTTCGTCATCGTGTTATTGATGATGATTAATAATAATCATGATGATAATAATGATGATGATGATGATGAATAATAATAATAATAATAATAATAATAATGATGATGACGACGACGACGACGACGACGACGACGACGACGACGACGACGACGACGACGACGACGACGACGACGACGACGACGACGACGACGACGACGACGACGACGACGACGATAATAATAATAATAATAATAATAATAATAATAATAATAATAATAATAATAATAATAATAAAATAATACTAATAAAAAATAATAATATTAAAAATATCAAAATACATTACCTCGTACGCCATAACTAGTCCGTCTTTGACGTTGCCCAAACCGTGTGCAGTTTTTGGTAGCTTTTTCACGATGTTTTCTCGGGAATATGGATCAGACGTAATTCGGGTCGGCGGCACAACGATCTCGGAAACATTTCGTGCTGCAATTATCATCAGAGTACTGGAATGTGGGACTGAATGACGAATAAAGTACCTGGCGACATTCAAAAGTTTTTCAAGTCTCCTTTTGTTCTGTGGAGGAAAAGATCACATGAGGCGTCCATTAGCATAAACTTGTCACGGACAGAAACAGGCGTTTGGTGCCGTACAGCAGCCATGATCTTGATGCCGTGGGCAAGAGAGGGGCAACTTTGTCTCATGGGAGGCAAATGAATATGGATTGGACAAAATATGTCGCCTATGGGTGACTCATGCAAAAAGAATGTGATTCATCAAACTTTAAATCAGGTATAGGCTATTTGGCAAAATAATGTTTTGATTTTTAATCAATATAACATTTTTAGATGTTTTCTTCTTGCTAAAAAATGAAAGAAAACTTGTATTTTTGCATGAAAACGAAAGCATAGCAGAAGTGGCAAAATTTTAGCAAACTTTCGAGTAATTTTACTCCCCCTCTTACCCCCATTAACAACTAGGTTTTTGGACATAAAAACTCATACATTTTGTAGGTTTGAATGGACAAAAGTAAAATCTGTCAAACAGTGTCAAATATGTTCCTACGCCGCCGTAAACTGATGATCTGACTTCAACCCTCAGTTGTTGCTACTCTTTCGTTTTTATGCAAAAACACTTCAGTTTTCTTCACAAAATATTTCCCATTTCGAAAACATGCGACTGTACGATTACCTTTTGTGCACTGCCTAAATCCAACACTAGGGCAAAGTGCTTCTCTTTCTTCCGCAAAAGGCGGAATGTCGGGGTTGTGTCTATGCTTTGCCTGGGTGGGTTTCTTCCGCGGAAATCATCAGACTCATTCATAACGTCCCATGAACTTCTGCTGTTGCAAAGAATGTTCTGCTTGCTTGGAGCAGCTGCATCGTGGAATGCGTTTGGATCGCTGGAATTACTATGGCAAAACTCTGTTATCTGTTGATATTAGAAAACTAATTATTCATATGAAAAGGCACCGCGGACATTTCACGTTAGCTACGTACAGTCGGATGAAGTGATTTTGCAAACATGTAAATGGAGTATCAATCAGCCCTGTATAGCCAGCATTTCTCCCAAACGAGACACCGGGACAGAGGATCCATTTTCTCTTGTTTTCCTTGAATTACACCAATCTGCTCCATGTTGGCTACGGATCTTAGTGCCAATTTAGGCTTTCCATACGTCGTATTACTTGGACTGTATACGTATTAACTTCAAAACAAGAATTATATCTTAAGGCCTATATATATATCTTAAAAGTGAGTTGCATTCAATATTTATCTCACGTTTCCTTGAAGGATAAAAAAAAAAATCCCCAACAGGTGAGCTTCGTGAGCTGGAAGTCATCGAGAGGGCGTGGGGCACCCTGCATTGGTGACTAAATTATCACATTTATATTCGTAAGTTCAAACCGGGGCCCAATAGTTCTAAACACATTATATAATGTTCATTGCTTAGAGTATAAGATATTTTACCTTTTTGAATTTTTCAGAAGAAAAAAAAAACAAACATACATAGCATAATTTGATTTTTTTTTTTTTTTTTACGGAACCTTTTTTACTTCACGGAAATTCTTCATTACATTGTGTAGTAAATTACTTACCATGGTTGGGTGATGAGATAACATTATGGATCCACTGCCAATAGCTTGAATATTGTCAAGTTTAATCTTACACTGTTTTTCATTAGTTACGTTGTTGTTTGCATCACAACCAAGACAGTCTTCAATGTTACAACTTTGTCTTTCATTAACTTTCTCGTAATAAAAAGAGGTGCTTAAACTTGAAGAGCATGTGATCATAGCTGGTACGCCCTCTTTCGTACAATAAAAGGGTTGCTGTGGGGTAGTTTTGTCGTACTCGTCAAATAGTCCCCAACGCAGATGACCCCACAAATGAACAATGCCTCTTCCTGATAAAGAAGACAAACAAATATAGGATTTAACTTTTAAAGAGGCGACAAGTGATCTACGATACATACATATATACATACATACATAGATACATACATACATACATAGATACATACATAAATACATACATATATATATATATATTTATATATATATATATATATATATATATATATATATATATATATATATATACATATACATATATTATATATATATATATATATATATATATATATATATATATATATATATATATATATATACATATACATATATTATACATATATATATATATATATATATATATATATATATATATATATATATATATATATATATGTATATGTATATATATACATGTATATGTATATATATATATATCTATATATATATATATATATATATATATATATATATATATATATATATATATATATATATATATATATATATATATATATATATATATATATATATATATATATATATATATATATATATATATATATTACATATTATATATCATATCATATTTATATTATATTTACCCCGCTAAGCGTAGCGGGGATATTTACGAGAGTTATACTTACCTTTAATGCTATAAATATGCAATCTGGTCACATGACCTAATTTTAACGCACTTCAAACCCACCTTAAAAACGTAGTTGCCCTGACCTCCATAATACCTCTATTAACCCTCACTTAACATTCCACCGAGGCCTGAACGAGAGGGGAGGCGGGCCGGGATGCATGGACGGTAGGTATAAGTCTAGTAAATATTCCCGCTACGTTTAGCGGGGTAAATTTACTTCTAGTTATACTTTACCTTCCATGCTATAAATATGCAATCAGATAGCATCCGAGGATAGGAAGAAAGGGAGTTTAGGCCGCAGCACAATTTTCTAAAGGCTGGTACTAAAACTTGCACTAGTCTTATCCTGCTTAAAGGACGAAACTCCTTCTCTTAAGGACGAAAGACCTCTGAATAGGAATTATTGAAAAATAGTAACCCACTGCTAGTTATAACAATAAAACAGGAAGCACCCTGTTAGGAATAACCGAGGCAAGACGTTTACAGAACATAGATTAGCTACCCGCGAAAGCATGCGAACAGAACCCCTTAGTGAACAGAATCAAACTGTAAACAATGCCCAATACGATATGACGAAAACTTACAAGGTTCGTCAGAGGACCGGGCGGTTTAGTTAAGGATGAAGGGCTCAAACCGTCTGTAAAGTTAAACTAAACAGAAGCTGCCAGAAGCGCGGCAGAACCGTGTTAGTAAAACATAAACGAAATAAAAGGTGCCGAAGATCGGCAAGATTCCTTTAGTAAAACAACGAAAGAACAATCGGCGCGATGCGGATTTTGTAAGGACACGAATAAGGCGTTACGTCGTTCTGAAAAGATTGCGTACGTTTAATATAGTATTTGAGACATCGAACGGAGCACCAGGCCTTGTCCTATGCCGTTTAAGAAAACGTAGCGAGTGACGGAAAGAATATTGGTTCCGGTAAAAACTCTAATGTTTGGTTCTTAGCTAAAAAAGGCTGGGTCGGACACGAGTCGAATGCCTCCCGATTCGAAGCGAGTATGGCCTTCTTTGAGCAAAAGCGCGTGAACAGTCTGGTAGAGGCCGCGGAGAGTAGAAAAAGCGTTTTTATCGTCAGTTCCTTGAGTGGACATTAGAACAAAGGCTCAAACGGAGCCTGTGCTAATGTCCCGAGAACCACCTGCATATCCCAAGGGGGAGCGAGGTTCCGAACTGAAGGTCTTTGTAAGAACCTTCCTTTAACTAATCATTCCAGAGACTGCGCGTCGGTGACGGTCGAACCATCTGGAAAGCCCCGGTGGATAACTGCTATGGCTGTCCTGAACCCCTTGACTCTATTGATGGATTTATTCAGGTTAAACTGGACCAACAAAAAATCCGATACGTCACCAAAAGGCGCCGTATGCAGAGAAACCGATCGATCCTGGCACCAGTTTCGAAACATCCAGAGTCTGGAAGCATACATCCCCAAAGTGGAAGATCTCCGACTTTGGGCTGCCATTTAGGCAGCTGCCTCCGAAAGACCCTGCGACACAAGGAATTCGCGGATAGAGGCCACACAGTCAAATGGAGTGCTCTTGGATTGTGGTGCAGTTTTCAGGAGCCGGGATTGAAACTAACTCGTCCGTCACCGGCAGCTCGTACGGGAAATTTGCGATAAGATTGAGCAGCTGAGGGAACTACAGTTGGCCGGGCCAGTTGGGAGCTACCAGATGGAACATGTGACAATGATCGTACAACACCTTGCCCAGTACTCTCAGTACCAGTGCGAACGGTGGAAAGGCGTAGCCCACGAAGTGGGTCCACACGATCGTGAACGCGTCGACTCACCAGACTCTCGTGTCGGGTGTCAGAACAACAACAAAATTGGTAGCTTGTGCTTGTCCACGGACGCGAACAGATCTACGTCCGAGAGACCGAAGGTCAACCAGATCGCCTCGGCCACCCGCAGAAGGAGGGGTCATTTTATGGGGGCTTCTTGGAGGCGAGATAACAGATCCGCAATCGTGTTCTCCTTGCCTGGCAGGTGGACCGCCTGGAGTGTGACCTTGTTCGTCATGCACCAAGACAGAAGGGACTTGGCTAGGATCCATAGTCCCCTGGATCTCGTGCCTCCCTGTCTGTTGATAAACGCCACTACCGTGGTGTTGTCGGTGCGTATGAGAACAGACTTGTTCCGTACTCGTGGTAGGAGATGAACAAGATCCCGGCGTTCTGCCTCTAGTTCCAACAAATTGATGTGCTGACCGCACCAAGTGTCCGTCCAAAATCCCGCGACTTAGGACCACGCTAAATTCGCTCCCCATCCCGTCAAAGACGCATCGGTCACAACTGACACTGAAGGTCTGACAGATAGAAAAATTGCTCCCTGTGACAGGTGAGAGTGGACGCACCACCACCAAATGTGGGGGACCACTGCCTGCGTACGAGGAACGAGGACATTGAGTTCCCTCCTGGATGGGACGAAATGATCTAGTAGATGAAATTGTAGATCCCTCATGTAAAACCTGCACATGGGGACTACATCTATTAGGCTGGCTAGGTATCCTAGGAAATTAGGAATACCAGCCACGCTCTCGCCGGCGACGCCGGTTGCGAGAGGATGTCGGCTCCCGCCCTCACGCCTAGGATCCACGCCTCCTTCAGTCGTATACGACCTTGTGTAAAATCTAGGACTGCTCCCAGAAAGGTGGGAGTCTGAGAAAAAATTAAATTGGACTTCGCGAGGTTGATTACCCACACTAAGTCCTGAGCCACTCTTATGACTACGTGCGTGTATTCTGCGACGGTGGCTGCGTCTACTGCGACGATCAGCCAGTCGTCTAGATACATAAAGATTCTGATACCTTGTTTTCGCGAGAAGGCCGATAGAACTCTCGTAATCCCTGGGCAGTCGAGGGCGTATCGAGGGCAGTCAATAGCCCGAAAAGTGATGCCCTGAATGTGCACGTAACTTCCTCGAATTGAAACGACAGAAAACGCCTTTGTTCCTCGAGCATCGGCACATGGAAATATGCGTCTGCGAGGTCGACGGAGGTGGCCACAGGACCCTCGTCAACTGAGGTAGGATGGAGTGAAGAGTCGCCGTCTCGAACTTCAGCGGACGAATGAACCTGTTGAGTGGTCTCAGATTGATGATCGGGCGCCACTTATTCCCCTTCTTGGGGGCCAGGAAAAACGTGAACATTACGAGGTTCCTGGGAGGATTCGAGATGGGGGTGATGGCGTGCTTCATCAGCAGCTCTCCAATCTCTGTCCTCAACAACTATGCGTGGTTGCTCAGACGAGGTGTGGGGGTGGGGCGAAAGATACCCTTGGGGCGGGGGAGTTGTGAACTCTAGACGGTAAGCCTGCCGAATGGTTCGTAGCACCCATTTGTCTGTGGTGACTATCTCCCACGCCTCTGAACAATTCCCCAAACGCTCCCAACAGGACCGCCCGTCAACAGGGCGTCGGGGGTGGGTCAAAAGCGCTGACCTTGCCCTTCCCTCGCCTTCGGGGGGAAGAGGTACCCGCTCTGCGTGCAGAGGGGAAGGAGCCTTGACCGCTCTCTGCCACATTCACTTTGCCGGTCCACGAAACGGACTCTTGGTGAGAGGAAGAAGCTGTATAGGGCCCCGTTACTGCGTTACGGCGACGATGGACCCGTCGCTGGGTAGGGCGCCCCGGCCCCGTACGGGGGCAGAAGGACGGCGACGTGCGGGAGGAGAAGAAAACAGACTTCGTCCTCGCTAACAGTTTCCTGGTCTTCCGAAGATTGTCCTGTCGGCCGGCTTGGAGCGACAGGACATCTCGGAAGTGACCTGCAAATAGGTCCGGCCCTTCTTTTGGTACGTGCCGGAGGTCTGAGTGGCTTCAGAGACTCCAAGGAGAGGGATAACATTCTCGCGCCTCTGATAGGCAGCTGGTTAGACACACGTGGCCTTGTCAACCTCTTTGTTGTAAGCCGTCCAGTCCCTGTCTGGGGTCCTGGCCCAATGCTGAACCCTGGTCACCAGGGAGGCATCAATGGGGAATTGTCTAACTGTTGACTTATTTTCCCTCGGGGCTAAGCTGAGCAGTCTACACTAAGACTGTGAGCCAGCCTCTACGAGAGGTGCTTCTACAACATCCAGCTTAATTTCCCGTTCTAGGAAATCAAGGAGCTGGGAAACCCGCTTCCCTTGCAAAAGGGGATCCACTGGGGGAGATGGCGGGAAAAGGACCTCGTCCGGTACCTGGTAGGATACGGGGTCCTATCTAGTGTAGTCTGCATCATTGATGCGGCACTGGGGACAGCTTGAATCGGGGCGGCGGGAAAAATCCCCGTTCTGGGGGTGGTCCAGTGCCTTGGGGGTGCCCGAAGTCTCCAGATCGTCCAAAAATCGACATCCTCTCCAGAGGGATAGATGTCGAGGGCATGCTCCTCCCATACCTCAGGGTCAAGTGGATGCCATGCCGCGGCAGTGGCAGCTGCCGGGAGCGAGGTGCAGGAGGTGGTAGCCTCCACTTCAGCGCCTGGGACACTCAAGTAAAGTCTCAAGTGTCTGCTTGAGTGTGTCCTTGAAGGTGGATCTACGAGGGGATTTCCTCTGTTTCGCTTCCTTCGCCCCGCCTGGGCTAAGGGGCGGAAGAGAAGGAGGACTGGTAACGTCGACTCAGTCCTCTCCTGTGTGTACTATCCCGTTCCTTTAGAGAGTCCAAGGAGAGAGAGCACATTCTCGCGCTTCTACATGACTACCTTTGCGGAGACTCGTGCGAGTTGGTCGACTGTCGCGTCGAGCAAATCCGAGAGTTCGGTTAACAAAGGTGCGGATGTCGTAAGGACATCGGCTGGCAAATGTCTACGCAGAATCGAGTCTAACCCCTCTGTCACCCATACGACGAAGGCTTGGTATTTAGAGTCCCGCCGTATGACCCGGTCAACAACTGTTACAGAATCTTCCATCCGCTGGACCACAGGATCAAGAAATTTCTTGGTCCTGGCCGCGGAGCTGGACACCGCTGCGGTGTCGCTCGCGGACTTCCGGGATCAAGAGGGTGTCTATGAGCGCTTGATAGGCAGCTGGTTAGACACACGTGGCCTTGTCAACCTCTTTGTTGTAAGCGTCCAGTCCCTGTCTGGGGTCCTTGCCCAATGCTGAACCCTGGTCACCAGGGAGGCATCAATGGGGAATTGTCTAACTGTTGACTTATTTTCCCTCGGGGCTAAGCTGAGCAGTCTACACTAAGACTGTGAGCCAGCCTCTACGAGAGGTGCTTCTACAACATCCAGCTTAATTTCCCGTTCTAGGAAATCAAGGAGCTGGGAAACCCGCTTCCCTTGTAAAAGGGGGGCCATTGGGGGAAGTGGCGGGTAGAGGACCTCGTCCGGTACCCGGTAGGATACAGGGGTCCTATCTAGTGCGGTCTGCATCGTTGATTCGGCACTGGAGACAAGGCCGAGAGAGCGGAGAAGCGACGGTCAGACAGGATAGGCTGTCTTCGTATTCTTTCTTCCTTGAACCGGGGCGGCGGGAAAAATCCCCGTTCTGGGGTGGTTCCGTGCCTTGGGGGTGCCCGAAGTCTCCAGATCGTCCAAAAATCGACATCCTCTCCAGAGGGATAGATATTGAGGGCATGCTCCTCCAAGACCTTAAGGGTCGGGTGGATGTCATGCTGCGGCAGTGGCAGCTGTCGGGGGAAAAGTGCAGGAGGTGGTAGCTTCCACTCTAGCGCCAAGGACACCAAGTCTCAAGTGTCTGCTTAAGTGTGTCCTTGAAGGTGGGATCCTCGAGGAAATTTCCCCTGTTTCGCCTCTGCCTGGGCTCAGAGGAAGACTGGTGACGTCGACTCCGACTTCTCCTGTGTGTACTATCCCGTTCCATGTCTCTCCTCCGGGACCTGCCTCGCTCAGGAGACAGTACCGGGAGGACGGGAGAGCCGGGCTCCGCCACATCGTTCGGCACCAAAGTTGTACGCGTAAGCGTACGCCTACTCAGCTGCGGGGGACCATTGTCGGGTGCCCTGCTGAGAGTGGGCGGTGGCCTTGCCTCCCGGGCTTAGGCTTTGGTGGCGGCAAGAAGGAAGGAAGGGGGGGAGACGAAGACGTTGTAATAATAACGCGATGTTGTAATAATAACGCGCTGAAAAGAAGTCAGGGTTAGTAGAGGTATTATGGAGGTCAGTGCTGGGCTAGTAACTACGTTTTTAAAGTCGGTTAGAAGTGCGTTAAAACCAGGTCATGTGACCAGATTGCATATTTATACCATGGAAGGTAAGGTATAGCTAGAAGTATATATATATATATATATATATATATATATATATATATATATATATATATATATATATATATATATATATATATATATATATATATATATATATATATATATATATATATATATATATATATATATATATATATATATATATATATGTATATATATATATATATATATATATATATATATATATATATATATATATATATATATATATTTAAATATATATATATATATATATATATATATATATGTATATATATATATATATATATATATATATATATATATATATATATATATATATATATATATATATATATATATATATATATATATATATATATATATATATATATATATATATATATATATATATATATATATATATATATATATATATATATATATATATATATATATATATATATATATATATATATATATATATATATATATATATATATATATATATATATATATATATATATATATATATATATATATATATATATATATATATATATATATATATATATATATATATATATATATATATATATATATATATATATATATATATATATATATATATATATATATATATATATATATATATATATATATATATATATATATATATATATATATATATATATATATATATATATATATATATATATATATATATATATATATATATATATATATATATATATATATATATATATATATATATATATATATATATATATATATATATATATATATATATATATATATATATATATATATATATATATATATATATATATATATATATATATATATATATATATATATATAGGCCTATATATATATATATATATATATATATTATATATATATATATATATATATATATATATATATATATATATATATATATATATATATATA
Source organism: Chiridota heheva (assembly GCA_020152595.1). Classification (NCBI taxonomy): domain Eukaryota; kingdom Metazoa; phylum Echinodermata; class Holothuroidea; order Apodida; family Chiridotidae; genus Chiridota; species Chiridota heheva. The sequence continues at coordinate 693,729 of JAIGNY010000703.1, forward strand.
TATATATATATATATATATATATATATATATATATATATATATATATATATATATATATATATATATATATATAAATATGCAATGCTATAAATATGCAATCTGGTCACATGACCTGATTCTAACGCACTTCTAACCGACCTTAAATACGTAGTTACCAGCCAGCTATGACCTCCATATAACCTCTACCAACCCTCACTTAACAATCCACCGAGGCCTGAACGAGAGGGGAGGCGGGCGGGATGCATGGAAGATAAGTATAACTCTCGTAAATATCCCCGCTACGCTTAGCGGGGTAAATTTACTTCAAGTTATACCTTACCTTCCATGCTATAAATATATGCAATCAGATTGCAACCGAGGATAGGAAGGAAGGGAGTTCAGACCGAAACCCCCCTTCTTTTTTTTTAATGGCTGGTACTAAACTCGCACTAGTCGAATCCCACTTAAGGGACGAAAAACCTTCTCCTCTTATGGACGAAAGACCTCCGAATAGAAACTATCAAAAATAGCAACCCACTACAAGTTATGGCAAGGAAACAGAGAACACTCTGCGGAGAATAACAGAGGTAAAACGTCTACAGAACAATGGTGAATCATACGTGAAAACACGCAAACGCAAACCGACAGTGAACAGAAACAAACTGCAAACTACGCTCAAAACGGCACGACGAAAACTCACCAAGTTCGTCAGAGGACCGGAGCGGGTCAGAAAAGCATGAAGTGAACAAACCGTCTGTAAATGTAAACTAAGCAGAAAACACCAGAAGCGCGTTAGTAAAATGTAAACGAAAAGAAAGGCGCCAAAAATTCCGTTGGGAAAGAACAATCGCCAAAACAACGGCAAAGTTTCGTTAGAATAAACAAACGAAATAACCAGAGCCCGAACTACGGCCGAAATTATACGTTAGTGAAAATGAAGGAACGAGAAAACGTTAAGAAAAATAACGTAAACAACTTCAAAAGAACGATAGAACGGGAAAAAGTAAAGAATATTCACCTCAAGAAGGGGGTGGTCCTCTTCCAGAAAGAACGGCCCGTGCAACTCCGCCCTGATAGTCCGGTATATCCACCAGATAAGTTGAGACGAACGTGGCTGTCGTTTTCCACACTGCAGCACGAAGAATCTCGTGAAGGGGAACCCCACCAAAAAGCGCAATTGACGCAGCTATGCCTCGTACCCGGTGTGCCTGGAACGAACGTTCCGCGAACAACGCGGACCTATTGTACGTGATCGCCTGAACAATCCAATGTGAAATCGTATCACGCGAGACAGCTCGATGCGGCTGTTGGAAGGACACAAAAAGAGCGGTGACGTCGTTCCGAAAAGATTGCGCACGTTTGATATAGTGTTTGAGACATCGCACGGGACACCAGACCTTGTCCTCTGTCGTGTCAAAAAACGTAGCGAGCGACGAAAGGAAAATAGCTTCCGGTAAAAACTCGAACGTCTGATTCTTCGCTAAAAAAGGCCAGTTCGGGCACGAGACGAACGCCCCCCGATTCAAAGCAAATATGACCCTCTTTGAGGGAAAGCGCGTGAAGAGCACCCCTTCGCCTAGCCGAGGCTGCGGAGAGTAAAAACACTGTTTTGATTGTTAGTTTCTTGAGAGGACAATCTGGCAAAGGCTCAAACGGAGCCCGTGCCAAAGTCTCGAGGACCAACTGCAGATCCCAAGGGGGAGCAATGTTTCGAACTGAAGGTCTTTGTAAGATCATACCTTTAATCAATCTTTCCAGAGGCTTCGCGTCGGTGACAGTCGAGCCGTCTAGGAAGCCCCGGTGGGTAGCCGCTATGGCCGTCCTGAACCCCTTGACCGTATTGATGGATTTATCCAGATTAAACTGGACCAACAAAAAATCCGCTACGTCACCAAGAGGCGCCGTATGCGGAGAAACCGATCTATCCCGGCACCAGTCTTGGAACATTCCGAGCCTGGAAGCATACATGCCCAAAGTGGAAGATCTCCGGCTACAGGCCGCCATTTGGGCAGCTGCCTCCGTAAGACCTTGCGACACAAGGGATTCACGGATAAAGGCCACACAGTCAAATAGAGTGCTCTTGGATTGTGGTGCAGTTTGCCGGAGCCCGGAATGGAGACTAACTCGTCCGTGACCGGAAGTTCGTACGAGAAACCTGCGACAAGATTGAGCAGCTGAGGGAACCACAGCTGGCCGGGCCAATTGGGAGCTACCAGAAGAAACATCGAACACTGATCGGACACCACCTTGTTCAGTACTCTCAGCACTAAAGCGAACGGCGGGAAGGCGTAGCCCACGAAGTGGGCCCACCTGATCGTGAACGCGTCGACCGCCCAGACTCTCGAGTCGGGTGTGAGAGCGCAAAAAATTGGTAGCTTTTGGTTGTCCACGGACGCGAACAGATCTACGTCCGGGAGACCGAAGGTTAACCAGATCGCCTCGGCCACCCGCGGGAGAAGGGCCCACTCTGTGGGGGCTCCTTGGAGGCGGGATAACAGATCCGCAATCGTGTTCTTCTTGCCTGGCAGGTGGACCGCCTGGAGCGTGACCTTGTTCAACATGCACCAAGACAGAAGGGACTTGGCTAAGATCCAAAGACTCCTGGATCTCGTGCCTCCCTGTCTGTTGATAAACGCCACTACCGAGGTGTTGTCGGTGCGTATGAGAACAGTCTTGTTCCGGACCTGTGGTAGGAAGTGAACAAGAGCACGGCGCACCGCCTCTAGTTCCAACAGATTGATGTGCTGATCGCACCAAGCGGCCGTCCAAAATCCCGCGACTTGGGACCACGCTAAATGCGCTCCCCACCCCGTCAAAGACGCATCGGTCACCACCGATACCGAGGGTCTGACGGGCGGAAAAATCGCTCCCTGTGACAGGTCAGAGTGGAAGCCACCACCAAATGTGGGGGACCACCGCCCGCGTACAGGGAACGAGGACGCTGAGGTCTCTCCTGGATGGTATGAAATGACCCAGTAGATGAAATTGTAGATCCCGCATGTAAAACCTGCACATGGGGACTACATCTACGAGGCTGGCTAGGTACCCCAAGAATACCAGCCAGGCTCTCGCCGGTAACGAGAGAAGGACGTTGGCTCCCGCCCTCACGGCAAGGATCCGTTCCTCCGTCGGCCGTATACGACCGTGAGGAAAATCCAGGACTGCCCCCAGAAAAGTGGGAGTCTGAGACGGAACTAGGTTGGACTTGGCGAGATTGATCACCCACACTAAGTCCTGTGTCACCCGTATGACCACGTTCGTGTGTCTCGCGACGGTGACTGCGTCTACTGCAACAATCAGTCGTCGAGGTACATAAAGATTCTGATGGCTTGCCTTCGTAAGAAGGCCGCTAGAACTCTCGTAATCCGGGTGAAGATCCTGGGGGATGTCGATAGCCCGAAGGGTAACGCCCTGAACGTGTATGTAACTCCCTCGAATTGGAACGCCAGAAAACGCCTCTGTTCCTCAAACTTCGGCACATGGAGATATGCGTCCGTGCGGTCGACGGAGGTGGCCCACAGGCCCCTCGTCATCTAAGGGAGGATAGAGCGAAGAGTCTCCATCTTGAACTTCAACGGTCGGATGAACCTGTTGAGTGGTCTTAGCTTGATTATCGGGCGCCACTTATTCCCCTTCTTGGGAGCCAGGAAAAACGTGGACATTACGAGATTCCTGGGAGGGTTCGGGATGAAGGTGATGGCGTTTTTCGCCAGCAACTCCCCGATTTCTGACCTCAACAACTCGGTATGGTCGCCCCAACGAGGCGTGGGAGTGGGTCGAAAGACCCCTACCTGGGGCGGGGGAGTCGTGAACTCTAGACGGTAACCGTGCCGAATGGTTCGTAGCACCCACTTGTCGGTGGCGACTCTCTACCAAGCCTCTGAAAATTCCTGTAGACGCCCCCCCGACTGGAACCCCGTTCAACGGGGTCGGGGGGTCGGGGAGGGGGTCAAAAACGCCGCCCCCTGGCCTTCCCTTTCCCTAGGAAAGAGGTAACCGCTCTGCGTGCAGAGGGGAAGGAGCGTCGACCGGTCCCTGCCCTGTTCCCTCTGCTGGTCCACGAAGTGGACTCCTGGCGAGAGGGAGGAGCTAAAGAGGGCCCCGTGACAGGGTCACGGCGACGTTGGAACCGTCGCTGGTAAGACGCACCCGGCCCAGCTTAACGGGGGTTGAAGGGTGGCGACGAGCGGGAAGAGAAGAGAAGGACTTCGTCTTCGCTAACAGTTTCTGAGTCTTCCGAAGAACGTCTTGGCGGCCAGCTTGGCGCAACAGAACATCTCGGAAGTGACCAGCAAATAGGTCCGGACCCTCAGTTGGCAACCGCCGAAGATCCGCTTGAGTGACGGCAGAGAGTCCAAGGAGAGGGAGAATATTCTCGCGTCTCTCCCGGACCGTCTTAGTGGAGGCTCGGGCAAGTTGGTCGACTGTCGCGTCGAGCAAATCCGAGAGTCCAGTTAACAGAGGCATGGTATGTGTAAGGACGTCGGCCGGGAGATGCCTGCGCAAGACCGAGTCTAAGCCCTCTGTTACCCATACGGCAAGAGCCTGGTATTTATAACCCGTCGTACGGCCTGGTCGACAGCTATTAGGAAATCTTCCCTCCGCTGGACCGCAGGGTCACGAAATTTCGGAGTCCTGCCCACGGAGCTGGACACAGCTGCGGTGCCGCTCGCCGGTTGGCAGAGGAGTTGCCACACTCCGTCCGGGATTCCGGGGGTCTTTATGAGCGCTTGATAGTCAGTTGGCTGGACATGTGTGGCCTGATCAACCTCCCGCTTGTAGGCCGTCCAGTCACTGTCCGGGATCCTAGCCCAATGCCTAATCCTGTACACCAGGGAGGCATCAATGGGGAAATGCTTAGCCGTTGGCGTAGCATCCCTTGGAGCTGAGCTGAGCAGTCTACGCTGAGACCGCGGCCCGCCTCGATTAGGGGTGCTTCTGTGACCTTCAGCTTGATTTCCCCTGGAAGGAAATCCGTAAGCTGGGCGACCCGCTCCCCTTGTAAAAGGGGGTCCACCGGGGGAGGTGGCGGAAAGAGAACCTCGTCCGATATCCGGTAGGATACGGGGGCCATATCCGGTGCGAATGGCATCGTAAATGCGGCACTGGGGATGACTGGAAGCGGGGCGGCGGGAGGAGTCCCCGCTACCGGGGGGTTGTCCCGCGCCGTATCCAAGACGTCCAGAAAATTGACCTCCTCTCCTGAGGGATAGATGTCGAGGGCATCCTCCTCCAAGACCTCAGGGTCAGGGGGATGCCAAGCCGCGGCAGTGGCAGCTGCCGGGGAGTGAGAAGCAGGAGGCGGTAGCCTCTGCTCCAGTGCCTGTGACACCAAAGTCTCAAGTGTTTTCTTGAGTGTGTCCTGAAAAGCGGGATCCTCGAGGGGGTGGCCCCTACATCGCTTCCTATTTCTCCTCCTATGTTCAGGGGAGGATAAGGAAGAGGAGGATTAGGGAGAGGACTTATGACGTCGACTCGGTCTTTCCTTGTGTGCACTGTCCTGATCCCTGTCCCTCCTCCGGGGTCTGCCTCGTTCAGGAGACCCTAACGGGGAGACGGGAGGGGAGGGCTCCGCCACAGTGTTAGGCACCACTGGAGTACGTGTTAGCGTACGCCTACTCAGCTGAGGGGGCCCGTCAAGAGGCGCCCCACTGAGAGTGGGCGGCAGCTCCGCCTCCCGGACGGAAGGTGGGTGCACTTTAAGCCTGGGTGGCGGCGGCGGGGGGAGACGAAAAGGGCCTATCAGACCGTCGCTTCTCCACTTTCTCTGCCGCTCTTTGAAAATACCGGTCGCGGTGGAGTCTGTGCTCCGACCACGCCGCTAGATCCCAATCACTGCAAAGAGTACAAGAATTTGACTCGCAGCATAATCTGCACGCGTAACACGTGAGATGGATGTCACCGGAGCGTAACTTAAAGAAGCGTTTGCACGCTACGCATCGCGGGACATCCTGGGTGTGTAAAACATCGACACTCGGGGACCTGTCCTCCATGTCCATGATACTGGCGAAAATAAATACGGAACTGTAACGTTCAACGTAGACAATCTTAATTGCGTTCACACGAGCCGTGGAACTGCGTAGCTAATGGCTACGGGACCAAGAATAAAAATAGCTGTCTCAATGCTATACTTCTTGCCAAAAATGTCACCTGTCACCTGATGGTCCACCGCCCAAACCCGAAAAACACGGGCTGCGGAAACCGTATGAACCGGAACGAACTGCCCAAAACCTGAAACACGGGCTTGGTAGCTAAGCGTAGCGGGTTGGCGTATAACCGGATTAGCCGTACGGTGTACGTTATCCCGTTAAATATACGGACCCGTAAACACGGGCCGACCGTCCAATGGAATCGTCCGCCCCGTAAACACGGGCCGCGGAACCGTATGGATCTCGGAACCGTCTAATGGAACCGCCCAAAACCCGGAAACACGGGCTGCGGAACTGTATGGAACCGTAGCCTGGAGACGGCATGGGTCCAATGGAACCGCCCGAAAAAACCCGAAACACGGGCTGACAGTAGGGGGCTGCTGGTATGGGCCGTTAACTCCGTTTGTAGAAAATCACGAGCGGAGCCGCGAAGCCGGCGGCTACGCGTGGGGACTGCCGTCGAACGCTAAAACGTCAGCAAGAAAAAACGACCGCGGAACACTGCAATACACGGTGAACGTAGTCGCAATATCGAAGTTGTTACCGGGTTTATCGTACGTTGTACGTAAAACCGCGTGAATATCTGTAGAATGTGAGCCGAAGGTCTCGTACGACGCAAGAATCACATTCAGAGTAGTTGGAACGGTGGAACTACGTAACACGGAGGGAATAACTCGTGATGGTATGCCTCCCCCGTAAAGAAAATCTTATCCCAGCGCCAGGCCTCGAAACCCGAGCAAGCGCTAACACGCGACGCATCCTGGGAGCGTGACGTACCGACAAACGGGGACTCGTCCTCGTGTCCATGAACTGGTGAAAAACTGCGGAACCGTGACGTTCAACGCGAAAATCTCAAGTCAGCTCACACGGACGTAGGGATCTCGAAACGAACGGTGTGACGTACGTTGTACGTTACCTTGCTGTAGAACTAAGCAGCACTACAGACCCAAACGTCATCCCATGCCCCGGACGGAGCCCGCCAGGATTGTGTCACGGACCCTTGCGTAGGGCGTCGCCTCTTATTGGCCTACCGGTCCCATCGCGGAACCGAGGACCGCAGCGGTGTACACGGGTTTGAACATGTCGATAACGCAAAGCGCAACCTAGAAGCGTTCACATGCGACGCATCGCAGGACAGTCAAGGCGCGTAACGCACCGACACAAGGGACCTGCCCGTCGTGTCGATGATAGTATAAAAACATCGCGGAACTGTGACGTTCAACGCGGAAAATCCTACAGAGGCAGTTCACACGGCCGTGGAACAGCGTAGCTATGACCAAGCAGCTTCTAGCTAGCGAACTCAACTTCGGGATTCATCGTACAGTGTACGTTATCCCGTTAAAAACTCTGAAGTCGTACAGGCCCGTACGGTCTGAAGCGTTTGCACGCTATGCAAAGCAGGACTTCTGAGGTGTGGAACGTACTGACGCACGGAGGCCTGTCCTCCGTGCCTACAATACTGGTGAAAGTAATTGCGGAAACAGCGTTCAACGCAGATAATCGTATAAATGGTGTTCACATGATCGTGGAACTGCGTAGCTAATGGCCACGGAACCATGAATAGAATAGCTCTCACGGCGCTATACTACTTGTGAAGATTATCACTTGTCACCTGGCCACATAGCTCGTAGCTAGCGGGTGCATATCCGGGTAAATCGTACGGTGTACGATATCCCGTTACAAAACCACGGAGCCGTACGCATCCGAACACCGGAGCCGCACGCTCTCGGTGAAAATACCGGTCGCGGTGGAGTCTACCACGAATGCTCCGACCACGCCGGATGTGACCGGAGCGTAAATCCCAATCACTGCATCAAAGAGAAAATAATTACAAGAATGTTGACTTAATTCGTTTGCAGCATAATCTGCACGCGTCGTGATGCACTTCTTGTAAAGAAAGTGAGATGGTATGTCACCGTTATCCCATTAAAGAGCGTAATGGAAGCGAAAGGAGTAAACGCGGAGAATCGTTTGCACGCTACGCATCGACCGTGGGACATCCCTCAAGAGGCGCTCCGTGTAAAACATCGACACTCGGGGACCTTAGAAAGTCCTCCATGTCCATGATACTGGCGAAAATAAATACGGAACTGCATAACGTTCAACGTAGACAATCTTAATTGTAACGTTCAACGTAGACAGAGTTCACACGAACCGTGGAACTGCGTAGCTAATGGCTACGGGACCAAGAAAAATAAAAATAGCTGTCTCAATGGGCTATACTTCTTGCCGTTAAAAATGTCACCTGTCACCTCCGCCCGACCACGAAAGCCCGTAACAATGGTAGCTAGTTGGCGTATGGATCCCGGAACCGATTAGCCGTCAGAGGACGGTGTACGTTATCCCGTTAAATATACGACCGTCCCCGTAAACACGGGCCGACCGTCCACGTATGGGAATCGTCCGCCCCGTATGGTAAACACGTAACAACGGGCCGCGGAACCGTATGGATCTCGGGAACCGTGGAACCTCCAATGGAACCGTTCGCCCCGTAACAACGGGCCGCGGAACCGTATGGAACCCAAAACCCGGAAACACGGGCTGCGGAACTGTATGGAACCGTATGGACTCCAATGGAACCGCCCAAACCCGAAACAGGGCTGTGGGCTGCGGAACCGTATGGAACTCCGCAGCCGGAACCGTCCAATGGAACTGGCCCAAAACCTGAAACACGGGCTGCGGAACCGTCCAACGGAAGCGTACTAACCCGTAAATACGGGTCTTATCTTTCTCTTTTCAATTTTAGGTGGCGCAACGCCCCTAAGAGGTTATCTTATCTCTCTCTTACCTTTTCAACTCTAGGTGGCGCAACGACACGAAGAGGTTATCTTATCTCTCTCTTATCCTTTCAACTCTAGGTGGCGCAACGCCACGAAGAGGTTATCTTATCTCTCTCTTATCCTTTCAACTCTAGGTGGCGCAACGCCACGAAGAGGTTATCTTATCTCTCTTTTCTTATCAACTCTTAGTGGCGCAACGCCACTAAGAGCTTTATCTCTCTCTCTCAGCTTTTTTAACTCTAGGTGGCGTTTACTTGGAATGTCACCTAAGGCGCAACGCCACTGAGTTAATTATTCTCAATATAATTTCTGAAAAGAGAAGAACATATATCAATGCGTACATAAACAAATACAGCAATAGCGCCCCTACTGGGGAAGTTTCTATGATCCTACGATCACGCTAAAAGAGAGACGGGGCATAGCAGATGAGTACAGCAAAAACAAATCAACAGAACAAATTCTCTTTCTGAAAAAAGTTTTAAAAATCCGAGAAAACGCATCCAACGTAAAAAACCTTACAAGCGCCGGGGTAACGTGGAAAACACAAACCACTGAGTACTCGATGTCTGTAAAGATAAAAAGAAGAGATTAGCTTCCCTGAAAATGGGACGTCGGAGAGACCCCCTCCCCACCGGTCTCTCCAAAGCCCCAACAATCAAGCATGAAAATTAACAACTTTGACTTGAATTTATGTAAGAAAAACGAAAATAATCATAGATTGGTAACGTTAATACAAAAACTAGGCACTCTTGTAACAACTGTAGCTCCTTGGAGTTACGGTGACGTCGACCCAATGCGCATGCGCCAAAATCGAAATAAGAAATTGGCCTAATGCATACGAGAACCTGTGCTGAGATATCCTAACGTGCTAATACAAGGTTATAGTATAACGATAGGCTCTCCTCGTGGAGGGGCGGGGCCGAGGGTGAAAAACACTTAAACCTCGGGGCAAGAGGTCCCCTAAACAGGCACACCTGGTGCTCTAGGACCTAAAACACCCGCCACGAGAGTAAAATGCTCTCGAACTAGCCACTCGTTTTGTACGAATGGAGACAAAAAGACGCTATCCTAAGTGTAGGCTACACGGGTAAAGTCGTGTAGGTCGGCCAAAGAAATCTCGGACACATGGCTACCTCGTCTTACCTCGAAGGACTTGAACAGGCGAGCCGGATGAGAAAGGGCAGCGTAAAAACCCTCCAGGTAGAAGCTGCAAAGGGGAAACGAGTTAGAAAAAGATTAAATCATAATAAAATAAAAATGAACAGTTTCAGTGATGTTGTGCAAACAACGCGCTGAAAAAGAATGAGGGATAGTAGAGATATTATGGAGGTCAGGGCTTGGCTGGTTACTACGTTTTTAGGGTCGGTTAGAAGTGCGTTAGAATCAGGTCATGTGACCAGATTGCATATATTTATAGCATGGAAGGTAAGGTATAATAATATATATATATATATATATATATATATATATATATATATATATATATATATATATATATATATATATATATATATATATATATATATATATATATATATATATATATATATATATATATATATATATATATATATATATGTATAAATATACATATATGTATATATATATATATATATATATATATATATATATATATATATATATATATATATATATATATATATATATATATATATATATATATATATATATATATACATATATATATATATTGATATGGAATACGCCACATAAATACATGTCGATTTGGAAAACAAATTCCTAAAAGACTAATACTTACAACAGCGACAGCGTTTCACTTATGGGATAACCAACATAATCAAGTGTGACTCTATATTTTCAGGAAAATACAGCAACAAGGATTTCTTGAAATGAAATTTCCACTTTGATGACATGTCAGGTCATAGATCGTATTTAGTACTATATGCTTCCAATGGGCAATATCTTTCTTAAACAGCCAATGCAGCAAATTGTGTCACTTATCAATCAGTTTAAAACTTCATTATTCTGCTCAATATTCGGCTCAAATATGACAATCAATGACAGATTTATGACTATAAAGGAGAATTTAGCTCCCGCCTGAATCTTTAAAAAATTGATTTGGCCAATGCGATTCTCCCATACCAATGCATCCCTGACGTCTGACCTGTGTATATCATTTGTGTGTACATGGTATATCCATTTCGAAAGTCTGGTTTTGAACGCATGTTACGTTGTTTCAAGCTAAGTATTAATGCTCTATACATGAAATATGTTATGTATTCCCTGGATAGATAGATACATGATTGAATAGGTATTTATATAGAATGTAATAATCATACTAAAACACTAATATTTTTCCCCCGATTGTTTATACCTTTCTTTACTTTGACAACACGCGGGACCCGCATGATTGTGAGTGAATAATTTGTAAATGTGACAAGAACCAAGAGCACCCAATAAATAAACTGAATTAAACCAATCTGGAAAAATTATTATCACAAGAAATTAAGTTTAGAGACTAACATAAATGGCACAACGTACCTGGGTCTCCCCACAACATAGAACCCCCTCCAAGAAATGTTGCAGATAGATCCATGTATATTCCTTCTTCACCACATTGGCCAGGTTGACGAACGAAAGGTTCGGACATACTATCAGGGTGACTGTGTAATATAAGGAATGATCAGTCGCACTGTTAAATTTTATGAACACAAAGCGTAAAGTTTTGCTTATATGATTGGAAAGGTTGAAAACTTAAAATAGAAAAATTATGAAAGTAACCAAATTTCAGCCATCTCGAATACACAACAGGGCTTTTCTAAAAAAAAGTTTCACTGGTGGTCCAATTGAAAGTCCAAATGGCATCGGTGGACAGCGAATTTCTAGAGCAGATGTGACGCCACCGGCATAGGGGCGGGAGGAACAGATCCTCTAATATAGAAAAATAATGACTAAAGAATTTCAGAAATGTACCAAGTGAAAGTTCATTTTTCACTAAAAAATCATGTGAAAACTGTTCCAAATGTGGGCCAAATGGAGTGGACAGTAAACTAAATGTACAATTATGGATTTTTGATGAAATTCCACGCATGACATCGAAGTGGCCTCTTAATCATCCCTATATTATTTGATCAACTTTTCTGTTTGAATTAACAACATTGAACCCCAAACAATTCCCCGCAGTTAGTGAAAAAATTGCACTGGTAAAATCAGTTTTCATCCAAATTTGCAACTACACGGCAAATTTCTTTTCATTTTTGATAAAGCTCCTTTAATTTTCGAGAAAGATCCTTCAATTTTCAGAAAATTTTCATCAATTTGGGAAATATCTTTAATTTTTCGGGAAATTTCCTTCAATTTTCGGGAAATTTTCTTCAATTTTCGGGAAATGTTGACTAATTTTACCAAATTTTCCTTCAATTTTAGCCTTGTTAATTTTATATCATTATTTTGCCAACTTTCACTTTCCTCTCGTATGGTCGATACGCACCTTGTGTGTCTTATTTGTACCCGTGCTGTCTCATAAGACTCGCCATCGGCAGTGTCATCATAATCATCGCTATCATTCCACGTCTCAGGAATGACGATAGTGACGTCTTTAAAGAACGCTCGATGATTTGCTGCAGTGTACAGATACGATGAAGCATTGACAAACGCTTCCTGCATGACACAATGTTGAGAATGTTAAAAACAAAACATCATCAGTAAATAGTAGAAGTTATTCCAAGGTATAGTGAATATAATGGCTGTAAGAGATTTTAGTTGGAGGGGCAAAACAAGATTGGGCAAAATGAACGTAAAATTTAAAACAAAAACACAATGATTAGCATTTTTTTTTGGGGGGGGGGTGCCCCCTCTTGTTCGTATGGAGAGCCAACCATGATAGTGATACAACTTTGTCAATTTTACATCAAGTAATAGTATAATTATCTTTAGTGTCTCCGTTATTATTACGCATACACACATTTAGAATACACAAATCTTTAAAGGTCCATGGACATGTCAATTTGTATATTACGTAATTTAGTACGTAAATAGGTAACAGATTAAACCTTGAATTTTCACAATAGCACTTTAGGTTTTTAAAATTATGTTCCTTTCAAAATATGATTGGGGTCATTCCACAGTCTGTGTCGTACGGAATGGACCACGAAATGGCCCTAGCAGACCCCTGGGTTTCCCTATGGATCTATTGGGGCCATTCCGCAGTCTGTGCCGTATAGAACGGACCACGAGAATGGCCCATTAAGAGTTTGGTTAAAGTTTAAACACTTTTGATAAGAATTTGCTGCATCACTTAAAGGTATGATAAGCAAAAGAATCTGCAAAATAAATTTTGCTGTAATACAGCACAATATTGCATATTAATGCCTAAGGATTCAATATGGTCATTTTTGTAACCGATATTTGATAATTTGTTTGCCACATTCATCATGGTTTTTGTTTTACATGTCCTTGTTTGAACGTACGGCTTGCGAGCAAGCAAATTGCGAACTATCTCTTGCAAAGGTATTGGTTGCGAACATATATTTACCGAACATATTTGTTTCCGAATATGTATGCTTCGAACAAATTTGATTGCGAACTTATATTTTCCGAGCATATTTGTTCTCCGAACTTATGCGAACATATTTGTTTCCGAACATATGTTTTCCGATTATACTGATATATTTGGTGATCCTTTTGGTAATCCATAAATGTCAATACACATTTATTCCCTCCTCGTGAAAGGTTTTTAAGCTTTTCGTAAGATGACGCGCGAACGTGAGATAGCCTCCCTCCATCCATCTTTCTCTATTTTAAGCAACACATTTCCACCTTTAGTATAACCCAAGTATGTTAGTTATGGTGCAATAAATTCTTATACATAGGCCTATATCACAACCTTTGACTGATAATGTTCAAAACTTATTTTTGCCTGAAATAATGAAGTACCATCTCTCAAGAACCAAAGAACATAAACGGACGGGGTTTCCCTGCGTTTGTTTCTTTCCATTTGAATCACGATATAGTATATCTCGAAATATATTATGACGTATATAGGTAACAAAAATCCCAAACATTCAAAAGAATGCATGCACAGTAGGATAATATTTATAGCTCTTTAACTCAACAGATGCATGCAGTAATATCTAATACTTCTCTTATTTGGGCCATGGAGGTACTATTTAGTACCTCCACGTTGGGCACACCGCCGCATATATTCAGTGATTTACCTTGATGTGTTCGATGAGTTCATGGTTCTCCGGAACATTTTTGTTAATGGCAACGAGCAGACCGTGATACCCATTATCACGGAGGGTCACCCCTTTCCTGCCCCATACTGATGGTATAAAATCCCCGTCGCAAAGTTTTGTCAAAAGACACAGGACGATAACAAGGCTTCGAGAGCAATTTTCCAGAAAAATCATCGCCGATTATACCGTTATATGGCAGTATGGTCTTTCAATTGGTATTTCACGACTCGAATCTGCAAAGAGAGAGACAAAAATTATCTCTGATGATTATTTAAGAAAAAGTCTTAGCAGCTAGAAATGAATGGAAGATGAGTACATTTTAAACAGACAATTTATTTTCCTGTACATCTTACCTGCTTACTGTTATAATGTACATAATTTCAAAAAGCAAGTACTGCAAGTGTGGCATATACATTAGACGGTCATTGCGGTATATGTAGGCTACGTATAAAAGAAAACCCTGCCTGGGCGAAATGACTTTCAAATGCACCATAAGAACCATCACTTTGATGGTAAGGGGCCCTTCCCTCATGAATTGTATTGTCTGACCTATGGGCCGTTGCCCCCAATGAAACAAAAGTATCCCTCTCTTGCCTCCGACAGCAAAATCCTGGCGCCGCCACATGCCCGCGTTATAATCGTCTATTCTGATGATACTTTTGTATAAGTTCCAACATAATATTAATAAATGAATGAAGAACTAAGAAAGCGAATTAAGATACCCCCAGGACCACACAAACCTCAAACCAATTAATGTGAAGATACCGTATATCAACGATATAAACAGATCAAACGAATCAGACAAGATATTCTCAAACATAATTGTGTAGTTATCTACGGGCTCCTGTATGGGACAAAATAATTGCAACAGTTAGGGTGACCTCTTTGATCTTGCACTTCTAACACACTTGGGGGTCGAGTACTCTCACTAAAACATAATATTATATGTTTTCCCTCCAGTCCATACATAAATGTGTTAATGTGAAAGGCTGCAAGAGAGATTATGATATGTTTTACCTCCAGTCCATACATAAATGTGTTAATGTGAAAGGCTGCAAGAGAGATTATGATAAGTTTTCCCTCCAGTCCATACATAAATGTGTTAATGTGAAGGGCAGCAAGGGAGATAATAAATTTCACAAAATAAAACTAGTGTTTGTAAAGAATTGGTGAATCCTATTTTACCTTTGCAGGATAGAAGGCCTATCTGCCTATACTGGTATACTTCTTTTTATTGTTAAAATGTGATATGATACAGAGACGTTCGGTTGAAAAACAATTATACATGGACGATGGTCGTCGTCATCGTCGTCGTCATCATCATCATCGTAGTCGTTGTAGTCATCATCATCGTCATCATCATTATCAATAATATTATTATTATTATTATTACTATTATCATTATCATTATCATTATTATTATTATTATTATTATTATTATTATTATTATTATTATTATTATTATTATTATTATTATTATTATTATTATTTTCATTGTTGTTGTTATTATTATTATTATTATTATTATTATTATTATTATTATTATATTATTATTATTATTATTATTATTATTATTATCATTATTTATTATTATTACAATTATTATTATTATTATTATTATTATTATTATTATTATTATTATTATTATTATTATTATTATTATCATTATTATCATTATCATTATTATTATTATTATTATTGTTATTAGTATTATTGTTATCATTATTATTATCATTATTATTATTATTATTATTATTATTATTATTATTATTATTATTATTATTATTATTATTATTATTATTATTATTATTATTATTATTATTATTATTATCATTATCATTATTATTATTGTTATTAGTATTATTATTATGGTCGTCGTCGTCATCATCATCATTATATTACTAATTATTATGATTAATGTCGTAGTCGTTGTTATCATTATATTCTATTTAGAAGGGGGCAAGTAAAGTGACTGGGGGTGCTATTTTCTGTTGGAAATTACTTGAACCTTATGCTTTTTTTACAAATACGGATTGTTCTTGCATAATAATTCCTATAAGGCCTGTAAATTTTAAGACAGCTATCATATTATGTAAATTAAGGATTGTTCAGTAAATAGGGCTATTACAAAATATTATGCCCGTTACAATTTTTGCTTACATTAGTTTTGGGGCAAAAATATGTATATTTTTTGCGGGGGGAGTAGCCCTCCCCCCACCCTTCCCCTCCTGCCTCCCTAACCCCGTGGCTACGGGCCCATATTGTCCGTTTAGGAGTTATTGCATATCAAAGATTTGTGTGTTGAAAAAATGATATTGCAGTGTAAATTGTGATGTCCTAATTGCAGATCTAAGATAGGTGGTTTTTGAAGAAATTTAAATTTATTCCAAATTAACTACATCTTCCGTACTTTATTAAAGCCATTTGTAAACTTTAGGTTGCATCTGTAATCTTTAGTGAATGGCGATGTGATAGCTGTGTCTGCAAGTTATTTCCAGGCGATCTCCCATAACTTACAAGTTACAACTTCACATGTCAGTAATGAGTGAACCTTTAAAAACTTTCAATATTCCAAACACTTGAACCCGATATTGGTCTTTTGTACTGCTTGAATTTTATGGTAAGAATGCAAATAGTTGGTATATGTCATAGACCATCAGAAAAAAGAAAAAACCCTAAATAAACAGACATTGAAAGTCTCAAACGGTAGGAGAGGACTTTCACAGGGACCGCTGAGACGGAAGGGGAAGGAGACTTTAGCCCCCTCACTTTTTTGCTGCGCCAAAAAAAGTAGTATGGTCTAAAAGGATTTCACCTTCCCGGTTGGCAGGTAACATTAGGAAATTATAAACATATAATTGAAACATTATTGGTCAAATTGAAGGAACATTTGATCAAATTATTTCAAATTTTGGTAAAATGTTTCAAAATATCTCTAGAAAATTGATATAAAGTTCCTCAAAATCGCCTAAAAATGAAGAAAATGTCTCAAAAATTAAAGAAACTTGCCAAAAATGAGGCAATTTTCTTAACAAGGAAGAAATTTTCCCGAAAATGAAGGTAAATTTGAAAAAAAGTTTCGTAGAATTATTTAAAATTCTGGTCAAATTTGTCAACAAATTTCCCGAAAATTGACAAGAAGTTCTCCAACATCGCCTAGAAATAAAGGAAATTTCCCCCAAAATGAATAAATTTCCATAAATGAAGGAATTTTTTTAAATTAAAATTTCCTGAAAATGAAGATAAGATTGAAGGAACAGCTGGTAAAATTATTTCAAAATCTAATCAAATTTCTCGAAAATTGGTCAAATTTTTCACAAATTGACAAAATTTTCTCAAAATCGAAGAAAATTCCCTAGAAATAAGACAATTTTCCTAAAATTATTCAATTTGATTGAAATTTAAAAAAAAGTGCCCCAAATTTCCAGATAATTGCCAAAAATTGAACGAAATTTCCCAAAAATAAACAAAATTCCCCCAAAATGTTTAAACAATTCATAAAACTTGTGAGGAAAGTACCCGAAAATTAGCGAAATTTCAGAAAATTGCCCCAACATCCCAAAATGAATCAAATTTCTCGAAAATTGTCAATCAATTCACCGAAATTGTAAGGAAAGTGCCGGAAAAAATGAACGAAATTTCCCGATTAACACCTGCGTCAGTGACATGAAACTTACCCCTCTCCCTCCAACCCCGGAGGTGACCCTTCCTGTGCATCCGCCTAAACACTATATGTACCAATATGGTTGGGAATTAGTACAGGTTTTAATATGAATGTGATGGTGGCTTTTATTTTCGCCATTTTTACTTACTCAGCCCCTCCACTTCAAAAATTGCTCCGCGGTCCCTGTGTGTGTATGTGTGTCTGCATGTGTGCGTATGCAACAATTGATTTTTGTGTCACTTATAACTCAAAAAATGTAATACACACACGAATTATAATTGGTGGACGGGTACCCTGGCCCGGAACTTTTGTATCCAAGGTTGTGGGGTACAAAGGTTAAAGGGGACAAGGTTTTGGTGATGGATGTATCTTTTAAAGGAATTACTTAGTATCTTTAAAAATTTCGTAGCTGAGTAGGGTCAAGCTCTTTGGTAGGGTGTGACATTCTAACAAAACTTTAAAATAATTGGAGGTCAAAAGGTCAAGGTAAAATATAGTGATCTTTATGAAAAAATTTGCGGATTCTTAAACTCAAAATGTACAAGACCAATACCAACGCTATATTGTACCATGATATCTTGGTACATGAATTTGTGTCGCGTATAGACTCTGGGGTCAAAAAGCTATAGACCTTTTTTACTATTTCCCCTTATAGTTATGGGATGGTACGTGTGACGTGGACATGGTGTCATACAGTAGGGTACGATAAATGTGAAAAATTTCAGAAGTTATTTCAGTGATTAGGGTCAAGGGTCAGAGTTCAAATATGTGATTTTAGGGGGTAATTATCTACTAATTGTACATTTTTGTGGCATTTTAGACTCAAAAAGTACAACACATTTACCAACCCTATGTTATACCAGACACCTTGGTACATGAATTTGTTTCCCGTAGATTTTGAAGTCAAAGGTCACAGAGCTATTGACCACTGTTCACCATTTCCACCTATAGTTATGGAATGGTAAGGGTGACGTGAGCATGAATGGTGTCATACAGTAGGGTGTAATAAATGTCTTTTTTTAAATCAGAAGTTATTTTAGTGATTAGTGTCAAGGATCAGAGGGCAAATATCTGATTTCAGGGGGTAATTATATACTAATTTGTACATTTGTGCGCCATTTTTAACTACAAAGGTACAAGACCTATACAAACCCTACCCTATGTTGTACCATACCTTGATACAATAATTTGTGTCCCCGTAGACTCTAGGTCAAATGATTAAAAGTCTGTTTGTACTCCCATGGGCAGTACAATCCATCAACATGCCCAAAGAAAGATAGCCAAGCCTGTCTCAACATCTGCTTGTACTCGAGCTCGTATGGGCAGTGCAATCCATCAAAAGTCACAGAGCTATAGTGACCCTGTTAGCTATTTCTCCCACTATGCTGTACGCGTAAGGTGGTGAGATCAGCAACTCCGTGGATTGCTTTCTTGTTTATTTTGGCGCTCTATGACTGCCACATATTTATTGATACTATTTTAAAATGTAAATTATTTATACCAGTACGGCTTATATACGTACACCGTATCACAGCAGCGATGAATGAGATGGCACGTCAGGGAATCGCGAGGCCCCGGGTGAACTTACATTTGGGGGCCCCTTATATCTAGAAAAATTATGACGAGCAAAACAAAATTTCTTCAGAGTCCAATTCATATACCGTTTTCATTTTTCTCTTTGACACTGTGGATCATTTCTAATGATATGCATAGTTTTCCGCGTGTATGCAGTGTTCTGCAAAACTTAGGGTTTGACATTAATGTGATTATATAGGCCTATAAAAACCACACTGTAAAAAATAAGATGGCAAACAATACAAAATACTTGAAATACGAAACCTCAAAAATGTCTTTCTTGGATAAAAGTTTGATTATAACCCGAAAAAGACTCGGAGAAAACAAACACTTTTCATGTAGGCTTACTTGGCGTTAAGCTGTTCTGACGAGTTAGGCAGTCGGTAAATTGCGGTATGAACTCGTGACGTCAGTTGGCTTTAACACCGAAAACCATACTACGATTTATTTTGTTCATTTTAAAACAAACTGAAATTCTCATGTCAGATCAGGGAGTTGCTTGTTTATGGATGTCATGTTCAAACCTCCGTATTTTGCTGTATGGATTCTGGAATCGTTGAAAAATTAATTTGTGATGGAATATAATTTGTATGTTTATAGTATAAACATATAACACGATAACTGATTACATAAAATATATGATTTATACTGGGGGGTTCTGTCCGGGATGCCGAATCTCCTAGGGGATTTTGTCAGGCAAGACATTTTATCCTACGCTTGTATTCAATGATACATGCAATAGGTTTTCGATGTTTCATTTTTGGAACAAGAATGCATGAGGATATTCATGAGGATATTCATGTTATATCCTATATTCATTTCATTGGCTTTAAAAAAAAAATTGATTTATGAATTGCTCAGTGTTATTTGTTGTACTGTAAATACTAGTAATACAATTATTTTACTTTACATTCAGCTTTATATATTTCACTTCTACCTTAAAAAAGAAACCATTTTTACGAAGGATTATATAGGATGCTATATAATATGCTGATATACTTGCTTCAACGGTATAGAATGTGATGACGTCAGTTTTGAAGATGTTTTTAAGATGTATAAAATGCATTTTTCGTGGATATAGCAGCTATTAAACGAGACATAAAGTGCATGCGCTGTACTGCTGTTCACATTGACACTTGTTGTAACGAAAGAAGCGTGCATGAATTTTGGCAGCACAGAACTCCGCGTATTATTCCGCCAGCCCCGTGAGAACCCTCAGAGAAAAGCCTAATCAAAAATATTTTGGAGAGGTCCTCTTTTATGGGACAGGAAGCTGAGAAGTTGGAAAATTTCAGGAATGGTAGAAAAGGAATAGGGCTTTACTATACGTATGTCAAGAGCTGACGAGATGTGATTCATACAAACAAGGTTAACTGTTTAATGGGGAATTATCTATTCTCCTTTCTGGTACAAAATGTACCCTCAACTTGAAAGGTTTCAGCCGAGGTCAAATCCATCCAACAGATTGCACACTAATACAGCAAGTCTGAAACAAGCTCTTAACCTCCCCTACCCCCATCCCAAAACGTATGTCGATATCAAGCCGCTTTTTGTTTTCGCATGTTCTTCAAAGCTGACAATCAAATTAGGACATCCACACGGATAACAAACTCTACATCATCCAGCCAGGCCTGCAAGAAGCCTTCCATTCCTGCCAACCTCTCCCGAAAAGACCCGGTCTATACATCACCCGCCCCAGAGTACCGCTCCCCACCTAACTCATTCCTTCCACCGTAACAACCCACCCCACCTAACTCATTCCCACCTCCGCAACGACCCCCCTCCCCCACCCCTCTTTAATTAAGAATCACGAGCCTTACATTTCCAACACATCTTCATTGACTCTCCAAGCTCGCCCACCCTATGCTTCCTGATTCCCTTCAATTCCATTGCCGAACTCTTCCGAAAAAACTTCCCATAAAAATCATCTTCTTAATTCCTACGCTATATACACCTGCTGATCTAAGTTATCTTAACCTAACCCTTTCCAAATTCCACCCCATATCTACCTACTACAATCTATATGCTCGACTTCCCCAACCTTTTCTCCACTGATAAACAGATAGATCTCTCAGACACAATTTGACCATCGCTGTCATTTTTCTAAGAAACCAAAACATAAACAGATAAAGGTATCACTGAATTATTTTTTTTAAAGATTTTTATCCAATACCAAGTTTTTACTCTGGGTAGGTCCAAAACAAAGAACTCGTAAACGAAGAACGAAGATTCTTTAAATAAATTTTGCTGGTCGAGAAGGTGTTTTTCGGGGGTCGAAAATCTTAAAAACGAAGAACGAAGATTTTTCGAAATATTTTTCGGGGGTCGAAATAATCCAAAACGAAGAACGAAGATTTCGAAAATATCCCAAACAAAGAACTCCAAAACGGAAAACGAATATTTTATAGATAAATTCTGCTGGTGGAAAAGGCATTTTTCGCAGGTCGAAAATCTCCAAAACGAAGAACGAAGATTCTGCTGGTCGAGAAGGTATTTTTGAGGGTAAAAATCTCCAAAATTGAGAACTCCAAAACGAAGAACGAAGATTTTTAAAGTAAATTCTGCTGTAACAAAAAAAAAACAAAAAAACCAACGAAGACTTTTACAGAAAATCTAAAAAACTATTGCCGTAATGAATGTAAATTCCCGAAATGTTATGAAACTTTCTGATAACGAACGAGAATTTCAAACGTTTAATTTAAGTGCAATTTGCCAGTCCCCCCGCTACTTCCCCTCCCTGCCCCTCCACAAATTAGAGAAGACCATTCCTACAGCACCTTGCAAGAGCAATGTAGCATGCTTGCACACTTTCAGGTAGAACCAAGCAAAATTCAGAGTGTTTGAAATAGCATAATTACTAATAGACCTATGTGAATTGAATAAATACTTATCAAATTTAAATGATATTTACTATGTTTAGATTCCAAGAAGTATGAACAGAGGGAGACCATGCAGGCAGTGGCGGACTGACCCGCCGATTGACCCTAGATCGACCCATAAAATCGAGCCCAGCAGCCTCCCAAAAGAAAATTGAGGCTATAGAAGGTTACATTACGGCCCTATATGGCAGGGTATATATATATATATATATATATATATATATATATATATATATATATATATATATATATATATATATATATATATATATATATATATATATATATATATATATATATATATATATATATATATATATATATATATATATATATATATATATATATATATATATATATATATATACACACACATACATATATATATGTATATATATATATATATATATATATATATATATATATATATATATATATATATATATATATATATATATATATATACATATACATACATATATATATATATATATATATATATATATATATATATATATACATATACATACATATATATATATATATATATATATATATATATATATATATATATAAATATATATATATATATATATATATATATATATAAATATAAATATATATATAATATATATATATATATATATATATATATATATATATATATATATATATATATATATATATATATATATATATATATATATATATATATATATATATATATATATATATATATATATATATATATATATATATATATATATATATATATATATATATATATATATATATATATATATATATATATATATATATGTATATATGTATATATATTTTCCAAAAAAATTTAAAAACTTTGTTTTCGTTTTGGAGATTACAACCCCTCAAAAATATTTTCTCGATCAGCAGAATTGATCCAAAAAATTCTTCGTTATTTTCAAAAATGATTTTTTGATCAGCAGAATTTATCCAAAAAGTCTTCGTTCTTCGTTTTGGAGATTTTGACCCCAAAAAATGACTTCTCGATCAGCAGAATTTATTCTAAAATTCTTTGTTTATCGTTCTTAGTTTTTGAGTTCTTCGTTTTGGAGATTTCTGAAACCTTCGTTTTGTACCTACCCCCGTACTTTTATTGAAAACTGAATGACTACAATTCGAAATCTGAAATAAAAAGTTCGCAAATCTATACCAAGGACCTTCCACACAAGAAGAAAGGTCCTTGGCTTACAACACTGTTCTTTCCACGAGTCAAATGTGTTTCCAATAACTAAAATGTAGCATTTATCCCTTGGAACGCACGGACTGACTGACGGTAAAAATAATTATGTTGAATATTTTAGCTACTTAAATTATCATTACAAACTGGTGGAGAAATTCTCCTGGCGGACAGAATTTCCTGTGTAAGGGGGACAAAGTCTGCTGGGGGTACAGAATCCCTAGGAAATTCTGCCCTGCCGGAAAGAATGTCCGCGTATAAAATTTCCTGTTAGTACACCGGCGTAACTATAGAGACAGCAAACAATTAATCAATACATTTTTGTTTATGTTTGATTTAAAGTTGGTCCAAACGTTGTTTGGAACCTAAAAGAAAAAAAAAATGTATATTAATTGATTGTTCAGGAATAAGGACAGAAATATTTTCACAACGTTAAAATTATTTAGCAAAAAATATCCGCCAACAAAAAATATATCGATTTTAATCTATTGAAAAATCAGATGAGTGATGCACAATTACGATGTCATACACGAATATCAAACTGATTTTTGCAATTAAATGTCCAATCATGTATGCAGGTAAATAGTATATAATAGATATGATCAGTTATGGGTCCTAGGTGTACGAGTTAAAGAGAACGCTGTCTGTCAAGGCAGAAATTGTTGATAACAAAATATACTCACATTTAGGCTGTTCACTCAGCTGAAATATAACATCCTTTTAAAAACGGACATGACAAACATTTGAGTATCCAACGATAGTCAGATACTTAATCACAAAACATGTTATTTCCTTCAGTTTTACAGGTCTGTCATTTATGATTTTTTTCTTTCTTTCATGCACAACTGAATTTCAAGTATCATGTCAAATGTTATGTCAAATGCCATGTATAGCAAACCAGTTTAACGATCCCCAAATATTATGACTATCCTAATCATTTCGAAGCTCGAGGACAAAACCTAATAACTTATCAGGAATTCAGGTCTTTGTGTGAAGTTTATGATAGCTGACAGTCATATAATGCAAGTTTTGTTAGGTTATAATTTCATCACGTATATTCGATATTTCACCCACCTGTAAAAGCTGTCAACAGACGTTGGTTTTGATCAAATAAAGAAAAATGTTAAGTATCAAATCAGAACTCGTAAGGAAAACTCTTATCCGTTGATCCTAATTGGTGTTCGATACACGTTGTTATAATAGCACCTATATAATGTTATTCATTGTGCAAGTCAAAAAAAAAATTTGGGGAAAATTTGTACAGTTGTAATCGGTTCTAGAATCTAAGCAAATTTCTTGATTTGGGCTGAAAAAGGTATATCGATGATAAGACTTTCGTTTACGTTTGGGAAGTCTTATCAAAAGTGTAATCAATAAGACATAAAACGTGAATATGCATGGTCATAATTTTAAATAAAACACTTTTTTTTATATTTAAAATACATACGGGTTCTCCTCAAAATAGGTCACTGCAGATGGTGGGATTTGGAGATCATATATGACTCGCTGGGATAAAGACAAAATGCGTGACAGCTGGAACAATGTCCAGAAAAGAATTAGATTTAATTAAAGGAGACAAATCTGATTCAATCATTATTTCGTAGGATAGAGGATTAAAATCTTTACCCACTTCCAAAAACAGCAAGTCAAAATGTTATTCCTATCTCAAGTTTTCATGTTTGAAATTGACACATGGAGGCTGCCATTTTCTTTAATTCTGTATTGAAATGTTGTGCATGATAAGATAATTTCCCCAATCTGCCAATAGGGACATAAGGATTATAATGTATTTCTTTATGAATATGAATAAAGTTTTTATTCCAAAATGATATGACACAAAGTTTTAACAGTGTGATTTGGTAATTTCATGTGTACACAAAAATGTCCTTGACCCCTACAAACTTGAGGTAGATTATAAAGAAATACAGAGCATTCCAACATCCTGCTGGGCGTATGACATCATAATCTGCATGTATTAAAATGATTTGATTGGCAGAAATTTGACTTGGCGACATTAACTATTTTCATTTTGGTATTTTCTTTTGTAAATTCTTTGTTTTTAAATGTCTATTATAATTTTTTAAAGTAGTGCAGCAAGTTCTGACCAATGGTTTTAGTCTTTCCCATACCCCAAATCAAGTTCTAGCAGAAATTGATTTTCCCACCAATTCAGTGCCTTGTGTTTAAGGGAAAAAAATGCATTGAGATGTCTGCCCAGTCATATACATCACGCATTTTGCATAAATTAAAAACTAGTTTCAAACTTCACAAACTGCTCAGAGTTTTATATCATTCCAACCAATATATAAATTGATACATGTTCATACATCTTAATATAATTTAATTTGAAATGAGAGATATTGTCGTTATAGGGTGATGTAATCGTTGTAGACTTTCATACAATCGTTATACCATTGCAGAAAATCGCAACGCCTTTATTTTGAAAGTTTGACTTGCCGGAAAATGACTTGTGACTTGTCTTGATTTGCAAGCAAATGACTTGCAATTTGACTTAATTATGTTAACTTGCATGCCAACAAGTAACTTGTGACTTGCAAAAAGTATAACTTCGTTGCAACTCTGGAAGTTAACCAGTTTTCGTAGCAAAATTGAGTTACGTTTATGCAAAGCTGTAGCCATTATGAGAGCACTAAATTGCACACATTAACGACCTTGACAAGAAACATATCTCAGATTATCAAAAATGGGTTTTGATAGCGTCAAAACCGACCAAAATTACGCGTTTTATAATAATAATTATTTTTTCCCGAAAATTTTTAGTCATCCGCGACAAGATCATGAGGTTTTTTTTCTCGATGTCCACGTTAGATGTTATATTCACCTCATACAGCCCCTCAAAACGGCAAACCCATGTAGGGGCAAGCTTATTTTAGAATGTTAATTCTTATTTTTGGGAAAAGTGTTACCTTTCATGCAATTTTAATAACGTATTTATTATCAAATTATGTTCATGATATTTTTGCAACGTGTCTATTGATTTTGTTTCTTATATTATCTGGTAGGACTATGCTGTTAGTCGGGGAAAATGTAATTTTCTCTGTTTTTTTAACTTGCTTTTAAAAATTGTATCTTAAGAGGGCCCATTTGTTCAAATAAAGTTGTCTTTTTCATATCCCTGCCAGTCTCCCCATCCTCCAAGGCTCCAAGTTCTGTCATCGACGAGGATGGTGATCTATTATGGCCATGCTCAACTAACCACCCATGTAAACATGTAAATACAGTGTCATATTCCATCATGGTAAATGCGAGGAGTGATTAGAGATTATATTTATGCCTTATACAAAATTAATCAATATTTTTAAACTATGAAATGTTTAGTTTTAGTATAATTCCATGGTTTTTCCCGACATTTGATATAAACAACCTAACTTCTGAACTTTGCCACTCCAATGTAACTGTTAAAACGGAGTTTATTACACAATATGACTTTAACTGACACATTCCAAACGAGGTATAAGTAAATAGATTTAATAATTCATTATTATAATGTAAACTCTTGTAGGCCTATGAAAATTAAATTATAAAACGTACCAACCTTTATTTTTGAAAAAGTTAGGAGTTAATCCGGAAAGCCTATCAAAGGAAACAAGAAAGCAATTCATGGAGTTGCAGGCTGATCTCATCACATTAAACATACAGCATATGGAAATAGCTAACAGGGTCACTATAGCTCTGTGACTTTTGACCTTGTGACCTCATAATCTACGGGACACTAATTCTGTGGCATTTGACCACTTGATCCCATAAGACACAAGTTCATGTACCAAGGTGTTATGGTACAACATGGGTTGGTATAGGTTTTGTTGTACTTTTCGAGTTTAAAATGGCGCAAACGTTTGCATAAAAAAACACTTATTTGAACTTTGACCCATTGACCTCCAGTTACTTTTAATTTTTGTTAGAATGTTAAACCTACCAACCTATGCAATTTGTGTAAAGATGGTAATTCCTTCAAAATATACAGCCATAACCAGAAACTTGTTTTACTTGACCTGTGACATCTGCACCCCAAAACCTTGGAGACAAAAGTTCCGGGTCAGGGGTACCATCCACCAATTTTGGTTTGTGTGTTTTACAGTTTTTAAGTTATAAGCGACACAAAATTAATTGTTGTGTACGCACACACACACAGACAGACAGTCCGATTTGTTTACAAGAATGTCGGTAAATATGTTTATCTTTCATTAATGTATACTGTACGACAAATCCGCGTCAGGGCTAAAAAAAATTAAAACTCAATTTGTGGGCTTAAAAATCTAAGTTAAGTTTGAAAATTTCACGTTTTAGATCTTAAAAATCTGCTTGCGTTAGCGTTAAAACAAATCAGTGTTTGGCCTAAAAATGCATGTTAGGATTTAAAATTTCTTTGTTTTGCCTTAAAAATCTGCGTTAGGGTTAAAAAAAATATATCAAACAAATCAGTGTCAGGCTTAAAAATGTACCCTAGAGTTTGAAATTTCACGGTTTAGGTCTTAAAAATCTGCATTAGGATTAAAATAAATCAGTGTGGCCTAAAAATGCACGATTGGGTTTGAAATTTCACAGTTAGCCTATGTCTTAAAAATTGGCGTTAAGGTTGAAAAATCAATGTTAGGCTTAATATTCCGTGTTAAGGTTCAGTTTAAAGGTTTCACGGTTTGGTCTTCAAATTCTGCGTTAGTATTAAAAATGTTAATGCTATGCTTAAAAATGCGAGTTCAGCTTGAAAAATTTAGTGTTAGGCTTTAAAAATTCAAGCTTAGCTTAACAATTTGGCCCGCCACATTTAAGCCCAAAATCACATTGTTTGTTATATTATTTTACTTTCAAACGGATGCGGGGGAGTGGTGTGGAAGAGAAGGGGAAGGCGGGGGAGGGGAGCACTGC
Organism: Chiridota heheva; assembly: GCA_020152595.1. NCBI lineage: Eukaryota > Metazoa > Echinodermata > Holothuroidea > Apodida > Chiridotidae > Chiridota > Chiridota heheva. Next base: position 722,081 of record JAIGNY010000703.1, read on the forward strand.
CTTAGCCCTTAACCTGCTGTATCCTTAAATATATAGGTTTCTAATTAATCTTTTAAAAGTTTCTAAAATAGTGCAAATTTTACGTGATCTGTACTTGTACGGAACAAGCGACATATTAAATTTTTGAAAGGACAAAATGGCATTTTTTCTCCGTCCAGCAATTTTAAGTATGATATAATGACATTTTCGATATTTTCATATATATAAATTCTTGCCATAATGTTGTGAATCGCGCCAATTTTTTTAGAAAAATGCAAAATATCCAAGCATTTTGCAAAATCTTAAAAGATGCATAACTATCACGTAACAACAACAACACATAATTAAAGACCTGGCCCAAAAATTGATTGTTTTTTTTTCTTCTTTTTTGTTTAAAATTTTTAACATATTTAACGATGCCCAATTTTCACGTGACGGTAACATATAATATCCTCCGGGAAAAACAAACAAAAAAACATTTTCTATTGTTAAAAGAAACAATCTCGTTTCAGTTATATTCGTAAAAATGTGATATTCATACCTTTATTACATACAAGATGTAGATCGTTTCGAATTAAGTACGTACTGTATGCATTGTGTGTGTATGCACAGTGTGCATCAGTGTGCATGGTCACTTCCGCGGCGGGTATTGTTTGGTTGTCGTTATTTGGGTAAGACCAATCAGAAACGTTGACTTTTATTGTATATTACTGCCCATGTCAGCATATTAACACGATATGTTGCCTTTAAAATTTCCAAAATTAAAAAGATTTGCAGAAATTACAATCTGTCTTGATGAACAAATTAAAAAACTGTTTAACAATATCTGCGCGGGAATGACAAATCAATTAATTCACTTTTTGAAATTTTCTGCTAAAGTTCCGGTATCTATTGAGACTGATTTGTAGCCAAATAACCTATCAAAACTGAGATGTTTATATCAAATTCACTTAACGAAAATAATCAAAAATGTTTTAAAAACCTTAAAAGATGTCTAATTTTTACGTGAAGACAGTTGACCCGCCGTAAACATTTTCTAATTTTCATGATTTACAGAATTCAAAAATATTAAAGACGCACAATTGTTACGTACACATAAAGACCCGAAAAAAGGAAACAATTAATTAATCTAATCAAAGAGCTTCTCTTTGATCTAATACATTATTTCTTTATATATTCAGCATTTAATTTGAGGTGCCTGTTGCCTTGAGATGGCAAAGACCTATCACAGGATAGAGGCCTATGAATACTGTGGGATCAACATGTTTCTTCACATGTCACTCCTCGACTAATTCGTACAAGTGGAGTGCGTGGCTACATCCGGTGTTTTTCATTAAGCCCATGCAACTTTTTTTTCGACAGAAAATTCAACTGACCATTCCCGCATCATGTGTTTTCTGGACATGGCGCAATCTCTGTAGTTTTCAATCCTCTTTCTGCCCATATTTGACATTTCCCGCCCCACTTTCTAATATTAGAAGAAAAAACATAGGGATGGTCAATCCCATCTTTTCGCAATAAGCTCAGCCCCTACAATCTACCACAGCACTCCATTACCTCAGATCAAGTTACACACGGCAAGGCGTTGTCCTCATCTCATTACGTCACCCGCGCCCCTCCAACGGACAAGTAATAGCTGCTTCTATCGCGTACCTTCTGTGGAAGGCGATTAATTGGCAAAGCGTAAACAAACCCTTATTTCTGACACTTCACACTGTGTATTAATATTCACACAAACAGCATAGTACTTATTACACAGACTTACTGCAAACAAACCAACATGCCCGCCCAACAAGCAATGCTCATACTGGAATAATTCAGTCGCGAACAGGGATCATAACTATCTAATCGAATGAAAGTAATCAATATCAAACTGTTCTTCATCTTAACAACCCTCAATCTAGCCCCTCACCCTTGTAAATAGTCCGCCATGACGGGGTCGTCACCTAATTCATTGTTTAGTACGACCCGGACGAGAACACAGGTAGGACGATCACGGACAGACATACATCGAACTCCACGGCCTTTGTCTTGTGCACTGGCGTGTCAGTCATAATTCATTGTTTAGTTTTTCTGTTAAGGCAAAGGAAGCACGGAACTAATTGTTTGCCCCATTGAAATCTGTGGCACAGGCGACCAGTTTGGGATACTGCAGTTCCTCCCAAGAACACAAAAGATTTGGGGTATTTTGTGATTGTGTGGCAAACACCCACCCACCTACTTATACGTGCTTCACATACTGATCGAGGCCCTTGGCATCAAACTATTCATTTGAGAACTCAATGATACAGACCAATAATGAAATAGTGGAGCTGAAACAATTGTTGTTTGATCATTGTTAATTGCTTGTAGGGTAAGGGGACTTGAAAAGTAAACAAAAATACAGTCCTGATTTATGTTATCTTTTTAAGGACAAAACAAAATTGTAGGTTTTGATAAGCAATTAAGGACCCTGGACAAGATCTGATACATCTATTCATCTAAGGACTTCTGTGTGTGTTACACAAAACAAAATTTTAGGCTTTACTAAACAACTAAGAACTCGCGGCAAATCAGCGAGTAACTTTGTTAAGAATTTGAGACGCAATCCATTTAAAAAAAATATCAGTGTGGAATTTTTAGCACTCTGGAGATAGTGTGAATTTATATGTCAGATTCAACCGGTTCTTAAAGGACATCTGTAAAACTTCATTTAAATGAAGGATTTCCTCGTTTATAGCAAAAACGGTTAAGAACGTGTGTTCAGGTCCTCAAACGCGACCTGGATCCTAAAACGATTGGTGTGTTGTCAGATCAAGGTCCTTTAATAAATATCAAAGCTAGCGCACCCAAACACACACGAACAGACGCAAGAATCACCAAATTTTGTCCCGTTCCAAAAATGTATGACTCCTAATATGAGGTCATCATATGAGATACCCTGGCAGCCTGGTGAGCCCCACCAGGCCCCTAATATTAAGGGTGTAGGAGATATAGGCAGTTATTTGCCTATGCAGCAAAATGACTACAATCTTTCATCCTCACATGTATGTATATGTGGGTGGTGAGATAAAAAAAATATAACAGAAAATAGTATCTCGTGAAATTTTAAACACCAGCTAACTATCTGGCCATTAATCCTTCAACCTGTCAAGGTTCGTGTTTCGAAGGCGCTTAAAACTTTTGACCTCACATCAGGGACCTCTCATTTAAATAGCAGGTCCCTGCTCAGATCAGATCTCAGTCGTGCATAGGCCTATTTGTAGTCTTGTACTGTATTCTAGCGATGATCGTGACCTTGACTATTTCGTTCTGTAACGCCGACCTACAGCTTTAGTTTCTCTGCAAATTTAACCAAGCCGACCTACAGCTTTAGTTTCTCTGCAAATTTAACCAAGCCGACCTTTCACAGGCCGACCTTTCACAGAGAACAGGTTGAAGCACAGGTGTTCCTAGCGTTATGACAACCTATATAATCAATACATATATAAAAAAAAAAGGTAGGTCACTTTCTAACGCGATTTTTGAACCGTATAAGAAAATTCCTTTTTTTGACCACTCGCGAACCTTAATTACATTTTTTGACTGAACTCACATTTGCTAAAGACTCCCTTCTTTGTTTATAAGCCACAGTATTTGTTCTTTTTTCTTATGAGATGTACAAACGCTGGATTTTCTACCGACATTACAGTCATGGCAGTGTAAAAGCCCAACAATATGCTGCAAATCAATTGAAGTGCTGTGCCTTCATGACGTCATCGCAACGTTTCATTGGTTTGCAGCAAATTGTTGGGCATTTACACTGTCGTGACGGTAATGGGGTAGAAAATTATTAGTTTGTACATCTAATCGCAAAAAACTAACAAATACTGTGGCTTATAAACGAAGAAGGGAGTCTCCAGCAAATGTGAGTAGAGTACAGTACAGTAAGTACAGTATGTTTTATTTTCTTTATTTCCGAGCAATTTTCGGAAGTTCCATTTTAGGAACATTTTCAACTTTTAAATTTTTTTTGATATCGGGATAAGTTCCTTTTATTATGTGAAAATTTTGCTCCATTCTCGGAAAATGTTGCTCATTTTGCTCATTTTCGGAATCGTTATAGCCGGCCAATTTTGGGAAAGTTTCTTTCATTTCCGGACCATTTGTTTCCTTTTAGGAACATTTTTGGGAAATTTCCTTTCTTAAAAAAATGTGTAGTTAAATTTGCTTGATTATATATACTAGAGACCAAACTGGGAAGGCGGGAGCGGGAGGGGGGGTGTTTAGTGAGGGCCACTGTGATGAGTGGGCCGTGACCCCAATCATGTGTTTAAAAAGGCCCTGCTGCTGGGAGGGGTCCCCGACTATGCGAGGAAAATCATATGTGGCCAGCTTACAACATGCATACACGAACACATAGCATAATAAAATACCAAGACACATGGATAAAATCTACAGAGCTTACAACATGCATACACGAACACATAGCATAATAAAATACCAAGACACATGGATAAAATCTACAGAGCTTTTCTGATTGGATACTGCACTACGTTTCATTTTAGTAATAGGAAACGATGAATAAATAATCTAATGTGTATTGACTTTGAGGTACAACTGTTACATCTGTACACAAGTAAAATTTCTTGTGAGTAAAAAGTATTCTCGCAAGTAAAAAGCCTGTTCACGAGTAAAACTTCTTGAGTAATCAGATACTCGCGAGTAAAACTGCTCATGAGTACAAATCCCCGCTCTTGAGTAACTTTACGAGCGCATCACCCAAGCCTGAAGCAAATTTTCTACTTGCAAATCATTGGATACATATTTCGGCATTTTCAAATGCACAGCATTTCAAGATAATCTCTTTAATACAAGATATTTGTATTTGCATGGTTTTAATTTCATCAAAAAACTTTTTTACAACTGTATTATTTCCCATTTTTGGTTACCCAGCCAATTTTGTTAAGGCCTCTTTGTAAGATTCACAATTTACTCATAAAAATGATATATGAAGTTTTAGACTTACAAGAAAATAACAAGTCCAATTCACCGACACAAACACTGCATATAACAATTTTGAATGTTTACGCCTCAGATTCTGAATAGCAACTCTTTTACCGAGTCTGATTTTATCTCAAGTTTTTGGAAGACTTCTGGTACAATTCATTCCCAAAAGTACCACAAATTCAAAACATTAAATATACCCACTCTCTGATGATACTCAATACCGAGGTTTCATGTATAAACCAAAACAATCTCTTGTAAGGCACCAGGTTTTCAACAGATACATGTAGTATGAATGAAGTGGATCGTACAACATGACAACCTGGTTGAAACATTGTTTTTTTAAACACAGCTCAATAGTGAGGTCAATTTTTTTGTTTACAGTGCACTTTGTATGACCTGAACAGCTGAATAGATTAAAACAATATTTAATAACATTGCATTCTGATTTGAGAGAGTTGTCATTATAAAATTGGGAAGCATTAGCTTATGAAAACCTAAAATCAGCAAACTTTGTGGAGTGAAGTTGATAAAGGTATAGTTACTGTACTAATGAAAACCGTGCACCTGATATTGCGTAACTTAAACAAAATTGGGAAATTAATCCAAAAACATTTCTTTACTTATTATTCCACAATTCCAGGTAAGGGCCTAGTTAGCAAAATTGTGAAAAGCTTAGGCCTAACTAGCCCTAATAAAAAAAAATAAGTGTAGGCCGACTATGCTAGGCCAAAAACGGTTTGCCATAGGCCTACGCCTACTAGCAAGCTTTGTGGAGTGAAGCGGATGGTATGAATGTATAGGCCTAGGCCCAATTAGTTGTTATACAGACCACTACTGACTAATTTGTAGTGTAGTAGGCCTAACTTAGCAAGCCTGGCCCAGGGCTTTGGACTAACGTTACTTAATAGGCCTACGGTCGTATACTTGTCAATAACACAAATACATTCTAGCAAAGTTAAGAATTAAAAACAAAGACTGTAACGTTCAACGTAACTAATGTATAGAGAAAAAAAAGCCTAAGATGTAATTAACGTTAAAATGATATATTCGATTCGACCATAAGCGGAAAATATCATAGGGGCCTAGTAGGCCTAACTTTGGTCTAGGCCTAACGACATTTAGCTATTGGTCATACTCCACAATACACTTTTTGACATACTGGTGGTGTGTACAATGGGTTAATGGGCGAAATTCGCTCCAAACTTGCTATCTTACCATATTATGTACCTTTCTTGCTTTAATTCTTAAACGTAGTTCTTTGAAGATGTTTTAGTGCTTAAAAAGACCAAATTAGAGAAACTTTATACTTGTTTTGACCAAAAAGTTTTTCCCAGTCGGACCTTTCAAGTTTCTGTCACCCGTGTCAGGCTCGTGTTGTTTATGTTGACGTCATATTACTTCTATGGTTCTCGTGCAGCTGATTGGCTAACAACTCGTGTATATTTAAATAAATTCAACTAAGTAAACGTTGACCTCATGAATAGGCCTAATCAACAAAATTTAGTCCGCTCTAATGGCCGAATAGTTGTTCGCATCGCAAACAGCAGACTGACAGAAAATAGATAAGTCCTACCATTTCCAAGTAAGTTTCATACGGGATTATTTTGTGGATAAACAATAAATTTGCTGTGAACCTAGTGATAAAAGATTTTTAATTTTTTAGTAAAAAATATTCTCAGAAAAGTTGTGTAGTAAAGTTAGGACGTAAAACCAAAATTTGTTGTCTTTCATTTCCAATGGCGTGCATAGGAAAAAATCATAACCTTCGTAACTCACAGATTAGTAAACAACAGCAATCTCACAATGTCAGCATACAGAAACGGGTTAAAGTGAAAGAAATTACGGCCAAACGATGGTAAATGATTCCATAACTAACGAACGTTAGGCCTAAAGTAGTTATTCGTCATATACCCCGTTCCAGGCCTTTTACTTCTCCACTTATGTTTTTGTTTTTGCTTTCTTATTGGCTGACGTTCACTGATTGTTGTTGTTGCCGTCCCAGTGATAACATATACGTGTACATGGGTTGTGACAATAACTAACATTAGGCGTAAAGTTAACGTTAGGCCTAACTGTGGTTACGCACTTCATGCTCGAAGTCATGCGCCCTAAATATCTGATTAGGCATAATTCGAGTATTGGTCACCTGGCCATTTTATCAAAGTTCTTTTTTTTTACGCACGCTAACTAACCAATAAGGGTTTCTGATTTTGTTATAATTTACACTGTTATTTCCTTTTAATCAGGAGAATCAAATATTTTAAAAACTTTGGCACATTTTGATCTTGATATTCATTATTAGGTCAAACTTTGATCCATAGGCGGCAGCAAAATAAAGAATATGCTTGCCCAACTTTGGACGTCGTATGTAACGTTAGTGTCAATGGAGAGTAGGGTTTGTTTTCACCGACAACTCAATTGCGTACGCATTGTGACGTCATACCGAATAAATCAGATAACATGTTATGCCTAGGGCAAACTGAGTGAGATCGTGGCTCAATGTGTTGCCAGTGAGCGTGACGTCATTCGTCCTATACTACCTATAGGCCGAAGGCCGAGAGACGAAACTACCTATACATACAGCGTGGGTAAAACATGATGCGTTTATGGACGCCGCATTTGTTCCAGCGTGCTTTTTTGTACAAGCTTTGAAAAGCACTGTATACATTTAATTGAATGATTGATTTCGTAAAAATTAGCTTATGAGTCTAAAATTGTATACTTGATGATTTTAATTTGCATTAATTGTTCTGGATAATTTTTTTTATTTAATGCTCTTTATGTTTAACTCAATTTGAGGTGTATTGTTCGAGATTAGTACACGCATTGCGGGAAGATATAATGCGTATGAAACAAGTCCTACTCGAAAATTACTGGGATTGATCACGAAATATACGTAAACTATTTTATTTTGGCTTATTTAATGAATAAATTCCAACGAAACACTTCAATTCGATCAGAAATTAGTGTGCAAAATAGTATTAACCAATGATTTGGCACGGACGTTAATGTTACGGCTCTGACAAAAATCATAACATAACATAAGATGATTACAGGCTGAGAAAGGTTAGTCACCCTATAAAAAAAGCTCAAACTAACACAACCACCACAAAAAAAATCCCAAACCAAAGCCGCCCAGCGTTAGTAAAGAACTTACCAACGTTGACCTTGATATTGTGAACCGAATTAGAGCTAACTACCAACTCAGGCAAACCATTTAAAATCAGTCATCAGTCGCAGTGAATCCTTATTGACGTCGGTTATTTTTTTTAGAATTATTGATATAATGGTTAAGTGAAGGTTTTTAACCTTAGCTGTAGGCCGATCTGTCTAGGAAATTAACTTATGCAACAAGGCCATAGGCTATGCCTTACGCTACTAACATTAGTACTAACGTTAGGCCTATAACTATAAGTAGCATAGTCGTATAGTGGGCCCCCGAAGTTAATGCAGCTAGGCCAAAGGCATTTTCTTTTTCTTTACAAATTTTATTTTGCTTTATGTTTTTTTTTACCTCGTATCCTACGACTGTTCGCTAAATTTTAAAATTATTAAAGCCGTTCACATTTCAATCAGAGCAGGGAGCAAATATATTCGACCTAGTATTATTCATCCCACTTTCTTTCGCAAAAAAAGCTTTATCTCGTGATAATCACTGCACTGCATGTCCTAAGTAAGTACTCTTAGTTCTTAGCACTAAAATATTATACTCAAATTTTCAAGCGGTCAAAATTTTAAGCACCACTTCAATGAAATATGAAAGACATTTAGGTAACAAAATATTTACTAAAGAAAACGTCAGGGTCGTCCTGGCCTGTAGTAGGTCTTTATCACAAAATTTGCATAAAGTATGCAAATTTAACCATATTTGATGAAATATTTTGCTACTATGATGGTTTATATTTTAGATGATTTAGTTATTTTTGCCTATACACAACCATGTGCCTTTACGCTGCTAATGAGGTAAAGAGATACAAATTGAATTGTGCCCAGTATATTCCTTTTCACAAACTGACATACTAAAATATGGTCGTCAAACCTGATAACTATTTGTCACTATTACATATTTATATACATCTACTGTAGATGTATACCTTACATTATATTATTAAACCTGACAAATATTTGCTAATCTTATGTGCATCTACCTCAGAAGTCTACCTGACACCTTTTACACCTGAAAATATTGTCACTCTTATCTACTTCAGATGTCTACTGGATGGTTTTTTTAGATGTTTAATTAATATCTTTAGCTGTCTAATAGATAATATCCATCACAGTTAACCACAAGTATGAGGTATTGCTTTACACTGTAGTTACCTGTTAGACTGTTATTATACAACTGTAATATAGAACAAATAGTATAGGAGTGTAATATGTAATGTGTGAATGTAGAGCTCCATATCAAAAGTCTATGTTTGTTTGTGTTGAATAGTAGCTATTAGAAATGCATAATAATGCATGTGAGCAAATCAAAAGTACATATACCTTTAATAAGTTAATTTGCCTTCACCAAGAATTATCAAATGAAGATAGAATAAAATGTATTTAAACATGGTGAACATCTGCAGAAAAAATGATCATGTCAGTCTGTAAAAATTGATCTGTTTTCATACTAGTTTCAGTACCTGAAATGATCTTCATAGAATATTATCAAAACTCAATTCTACATGCAAAAGCCTGTTTATAATTAAGCATGTAAATACATACATTACATACATCTTCATTACATAGGCATTATAATTTAACCCCTCAGTAATTATATTCAGTCAAATACGGAATGTATAAGAAGATCTCATTACATATCTCTTGTAGAAATTATGCCATCCTTTACTTAAACTGTTGCCTACCTACCGATGCACATTGTTAAAACAAGATGGGTTATTCCACACAAACAATTTTTCAAGCCTGGCCTTTTTCTGCAAAAACAGACATGATTGTCAAAGTACATACTGATTTAAACTAAAATACATTCATTAAAAATAAAACCATGCATAACAAATGCACTATGTTGTGGCTTTTACATGTTACCCCTAATTCACTTCACGCCACGTAATACTCAACGTTGGTTTTGATAACAGTGACTGTCAACCTATTCTTAAAAGTTTGTTGTAATTATCAATGCAGGCAACAACTTTGAAAACTTGTTATTATTGTACATTATATAGTTAATGAAACTTGTTTTATTCCAAATAAAAATTCCTTTGCAAACACACACCAATTGGCAGTCTCTATAGCACATATTGTATGCCTATGTATGACCCATTGGATTGAGTTTGAATACCTTACACAACATTACAACTTATCATCTAATATGGAGCAATGTAAAGATTACCCTTAAGATTTTACAGGTTGTTTAAATGCAGAATTTTTGAAACACAATGGGCTGATATATTCAAAGGTATAAAATATTTGTGAAATTGTAAATGAAATCAAAATTAAAACATGTATAGCATTATGTTTAGGCTAAACTTAACAGCTGATTTGCATTGTGATTGTTTTATTAAATCAATTGTTTTGAGTTGAACTACAATATCAAGCAGATTTTACAGGCCTACCGTTAAAAAGAAAATTAATTAAGAAACATCTAGGCCGAGGTTGATGTCATAATAATATAGAAAATAAGTATCAGTATCAAAGTCTATATCATATGCTTGCTAGCAAAAATCTTTCTGTGACCACTGACACTCATTTGGCATCTTGACCGGTAAAGTTTGGAGCCATATGGAAACAAAGCAGTACACTTATTTCTTCATAATCTTGAATATATCATAATGATATAAATCAGGAGTTGCTATTTTCTAATGGCAACTCCTGTAAAAATGAACTATTATTTTATAGGAAGTGTAAATTATTAGCTTACAACATATTTGTTTCACTAGCTGCAAGGCTACCTCAGTTATCTATTAGCAAGTTAAACTTAAGTTACCGAAATGATTGTATTCACTGAATTAACCTATTGTCAGCCTGATGAAATGTGCAATATTAATTAAAGGTTCTCTTTCAATTTGTCAAATACTTTCAATATTTGTTCTTGAACATCTTTTTGAAAAGAACTATAAAATAGCTGTTAATGTTTAATGTAAAACACTGAAAAATATTTCATTTTAAGACTTGTCTTAATGGCAACCCATGAAGTGTTTTACCTTGAAAGCAATGTATTTATACTTTGCTAAGACAGGTAGGCTTAGTAAAAGTTATTGGCTATATCATAATGATAGTTTAATAAAAAATTATTCAAATGAAATATGTATTAATAAAAAAATTTACTATGAAAAAGAAAACATTGCTGTGAGTTGTATTTACAAGGTGCCCAACAGTAACTTGCATATAACTATGACATTAAAAAAGTTAAATTGTAATAATTTGTCATTCCATCCTGAGTAATTAATTCTTAACAGCAAATTTATTAAGAAGTTTGCACTCTCTTTCAGTAATTAATTCGCAAATGATTTATGAAGTGAACTAAATTGTGGTGTTTCCTTCACCTAAAATCAGAAAACTTTGTGAAGTGGAGCTGATAAAAGTATAGTAACTGCAGTGGGTCTTAATGCTTAATGGTTTCTTATTCTTATTTAATCATTTTTTAAGTTACTTTTAAATTCCTTGTTAAAACATACAAATAATTAACAAGTTTTAGACAGGGACAGGGTGGCACTAGGCAGTTAAAGTTGTAGGGTAAATCTAGTTAACTCTAGTTAACTTAAGGACTCAAATTGATAGTTAGTGTAGGCCTAAGGTAAGATGAACAATGTTTAGGACTGCTCAGTCTCCCTTCATAATTCATTTGGGATATTTTTCAAGAATTTTCTTTAGGGATTTTGAAATAACCCTAACAGTAACAATTTATATTTTTAATTAAATTATTCCACTTAGAATAAAAAAAAAATCATTTTTTATAATAAATTGACATTTATCTTAGGCCTAGTAGGCCTACGCCCGCCGACCGTAGTGGAAATATCCCCAGTACGTCTAACGTTAGCCCTGGCCTACCTCGAAATATGTTAGGACCAAGAGATGCGGTATGTTCGAGATTTGGCAAAAATCGATTCAAATTCTGCATACGTACGCCAGAACCCATGTATACTGAGTATAAACAGACCTATTCTACGGTGAAATCAAGCCAACGTCTGAAAGCTATGCCAATCTAATCTTAAATTATCTCGCAGAACTGGAACAACGCAAGTAATAGGCGCAAAGTTAGTGACAAAATGCATAATTTAACGTTAATTCTGTAATTTATAGCTTTTGTTTTTAATGATAATGGTTTCGTCCCCCCATAAAATAAAAATCCTTAAAAGAAACTTGACTGGTTTTCATGTCTGCACAACGCCATTTAATCTAAACGGAAATGTTATAACAGCAATTTTTAGTGGAATGAAAAATATTTTAAAAACTCGCTTTCTATCGTATCTTGTCGTTTCCTCCGCCCGGCCCAGCCGGTACGCTATCACTTAGTCACTCAACTCGTTACGCATGCGCTGTCCCACCGGTCGCATAGTTGACCATGCTGGAACAAGTATGGCGTAGAAACGCATCACGATATTTTGTACAAAAGTTTCGTCTCTCGGCCTATACGTAGTACAGGACGAATGACGTCACGCTCTCTGGTGTTACTGCAGTGTTAGGCTAGAAAGCGTGACGTCATTCGCCCGATACTACGTATAGACCGAAGGCCGAGAGTCGAAACTCCTATAACTACAGTGTTACAAAATTGTGAGACTTTTTTAAGTCATCCACCCATGTTGCTTCCATGTGAGGGCAGTAGAGAGTAAAGTATTTCAAAAATAGAACAACATACCAAAGAAATGTGTAAATTAAATATTCTAGGGAAATTGTTGATTTAAAAAACATTTACCTCCGATTTAGATTTATCGTTACTTTTTGTGCACTTTTAGTTCAATAAACAATAATTTTATAAGTCATTAATATAACAACTTTGATGTTGACGTCATCCATAGATCAAGTGCGAAAACAAATGGACAAACACAGTGCAGGTACTTTTCACGATACCGGTACGGTACGATGCCAATGCGTTTATTACTCATTGTTTTTCGTCTGAACATGACAGATTGAAAGGTTAAAACATTTTAAAGGAATTACTGCCTAACCTTATCGAAGCCGTTATACATTACGCCTAGGCCCTAGCCTAGTTGGTGAAGGTCGGCCAACACCGTAGGCCTATGATGGGCCGGCAATAGTGACCTGTACACCCCCGGTGCCATAGTTATTGCAGTCTGCCTGTTTTTATTTTATAAAGTCTAGGCGTACGCAGTCAGACATCTGTGATCCTAGAGATTTACAATGTAATATTAACTAAGGTGGATCTAGGCCTAGTTATTGATGCCTAGTTTAGGCTCGGGATTATCGGGTAGTATAAAAAAGGCTAAAGAATTCAAGTTACCAACATAACCTATTCAAATTCATACTTAGCCGTTAGGCCTACAAAAAGGCTACATTCTTCTTAGTTATGGATTCGAATCATTTACAATCGTTTGGCCGTAATTCACTTTAACCCGTTTCCGTATGCTGACATTGTAGGATTACTGTTGTTTACTGGCCTGCGGCCTCACGGACGCCACCAGTAATATAAACAAATAGATTGTGGGATATGGCTAATAGCTACATTTTTGCAAGACTACATGCAAGTTAGAACTTGACTAAGATTAACAAGATTTTAGGCTATAACTTTCTTCAAATTAGCTGCCCAAACCTACTTAATTCGCCTGGTGATTTGTTGTGTATACTGCTTGAATTCAAACAAAACTTGGCAAAGAATTCATGGACACTGGAATTAAAATAACTCATATTTGTGAAGGGAACATTATATATGCCAAACATAAGGTGAAGGCAAATAACTCACACACTAGCTCTATGACACATGCAATCATTGTTACAGTTGGCCTCAGTTTGTCAGAAAAAGCTTTTAACTCTTATCATCAGTTTATGTGGTTCAACCCAATGAATTGGTAGTTTGCCATGCCCATCTCAAACCTATTAACTTTCTGGTATTGAAAGGAGCATATTAAACAGTTAGATAATTCAATTGTGTGTAGGATAAGGAAAGTATAATTTGTAAATAATACAGGAAATATACATCAATTGACTTAAATAACTGGTACAGGTTACATGAAATGGTGTGTAAATTCAGGTCTTTAAAAACAGATCAACACATATTATTCTGCCATTAACTTTTAAAAATCATTCCAATAATTTTTCATGTAACTTTATGATAAAGGAATTGGGACTTTATTGTGGAGGTAACAAATTTACAAGCTTTGACATCACAATTTTGATTTTCTGCAATGATCACCTGTATGAATTTAACTTTAACAACTGGTAATCAACTTTACAAACATTCCTGAGAGTTTCCTTATGAGCTTCTGTGGATGAACGTACTGCCATAATAAGTCCTCCACTTATCACTACAACTTTAGCTGAAATCAGCAAACTTTGTGAAGTGATGTAGATATAGATATACCACAGTATGTTATTATTTTACAATATGAGTTTTTAAGAAAGAAACAGAAATTAACAAAATCTGAGATTCTTCCTATGCAGTCTAACAACTATAGATCCTCATGGTTGTAAAGTGTAGCCTATATTCAACTGCGTTAAGCCTAGTTAAACATAAGTGTAATTTTTCATGTCAGTTTACTGCAAATAAAAGCCTGGTCTGCTGGTTTCGATGTTGAATTTTTACTGGGGGTTTGTGTCTTTTTTTCGTTTAGGCAGAACAATTTTTATGTATAAAAGAGTACAATAAAATTACCATTTAATATCCTCATAACCTGATAATAGTACATTCCACTGCCAAGAAAAATCATTATACATGTGCCTGGGGTCAGAAAACATTTGGGCAGGGTATTGTGTACTACAAATTGATATTAAAGGTATTCAGCTCACTAATATCTGGTACAAAATTAATTTACATTGCAAAAATTATTCGTACTTTATAATACAGTCAATGATTTTTAACAATCATACAACATAAAAGTTAAAATACTATTGCACTGTGACAATTTGTTCATTGGATACCAAAGCAAAAACAAATGAGAGCAGCACTAAAGATTGCCTATCAATGAGAAGAGAAATTGCATAGGGCAAAATTTTCAAGTAAAGCTTTTTTATCTTCCCAACTTAAACGCTTGAGAAACTTTTGCAAACAATATAAAAACACCTTTAATAAGTAATACATATAGAATAAAAAAAGCATGCCTATTCCAAAGAGTTTTATGATTATTTGTTATGTTAAATTTAAACTTTATGAATTTAGGGCCTGCAATTGTTGGTAAATTATGTAGAACAGAAAAATGTGAATGAAACTGAAAACTTAATAGTTTATTAAGATAGAAATAAAATAAGTGAGCAATTTGATCCACTGTATCTCTACCTATCTAAACAAGTTGGCACTTAAGCTACTTTTACTTTGGTTTATACACACCTATCTGCCAGTTGGTCAGTCTGTTTAGACTTTGTTTAATGGGTGTTTTGTTGATAGCCAACTATAACTTTAATTAAATCTACAATCCGCGACAAAAGTACTTCACACCTTTTTTTAATCCCCTTCTCCCTCTTTTCAATGTTGAAATTAAATTTCAGCTCTCCTTTGTGTCTCCTTTTTGGCATGCCGAGAAACGAACAACATTGAAACAGGGGGGAGGGGAAAAAGTGTCAAGTATTTTGACGCGGATTCAATCCGCGACAAAAGTACTTGACACCTTTTTTCATTCCCCTTCTACCCCTTTTCAATGTTGAAATGAAATTTCAGCTCTCCCTTGTGTCTCCTTTTTGGCATGCCAAGAAACGAACAACAGGGGGGAGGGGAAAAAGTGTCAAGTATTTTGACGCGGATTCAATCCGCGACAAAAGTACTTGACACCTTTTTTCATTCCCCTTCTACCCCTTTTCAATGTTGAAATGAAATTTCAGCTCTCCCTTGTGTCTCCTTTTTGGCATGCCAAGAAACGAACAACAGGGGGGAGGGGAAAAAGTGTCAAGTATTTTGACGCGGATTCAATTCGCGACAAAAGTACTTGACACCTTTTTTCATTCCCCTTCTACCCCTTTTCAATGTTGAAATTAAATTTCAGCTCTCCTTGGTGTCTCCTTTTTGGTATGCCAAGAAACGAACAATATTGAAACAGGGGGGAGGGGAAAAAGTGTCAAGTATTTTGACGCGAATTGTAGGCCTATATTGGTCTCATGCCCACCCCACCATAGCTAACAATTGTAATGCTGCGTCTCAAGCATGGCCTTTTTATCATGACAGACATTTACAAGTCAATACCATGGTAATGTACATAGCCCTAACGTTATGCTACCAAACTGCAAGTGGTTTCACACAATGTAGGCCTAAGTTACACTAACGTTACTGTAGTCTGGCTAAGCAACACAAGGACCTATGATTACCCCGGCGACGCATTTTGAAAGCAATCAATCGCTACATACAAGTCTGAACAAAATAAGATTTGATAAACAACTTCTTCTTGTACCTACATAAAACTGAAATTATTGCCCATATTTGTCAGCGTTTACGTCGGTTAGTTCACAGGTGTTCCTAGCGTTATGGCAACCTATATGCTTACTAGTATATATATATATATATATAAAGAAAGGTAGGATTCTTTCTAACGCGACTTTCGAACCGTATATGAAAATTCCTTTTTTAACCACTCGCGAATCTTAATTACGCTTTTTTACTCTACTCACATTTGCTGGAGACTCCCTTCTTCGTGTATAAGCCACGGTATTTGTTATTTTTTTTCAGATTACTGTCTTGACGGTAATGGGGTAGAAAATTCATCGTTTGTACATCTAATCGGAAAAAAAAAAACCTATTTTTTGTCATTTTTCAACAAATACTGTACAGAATTTATTTTTCTTCACAAACATTGTGTATTAGATAATAGTATCTAACATATATGAGTACCGTTAATTTTCGCTGACTGGCTAAGGCGACACAAGTATTCACAAAAAATATCCCATTGACTGTAATGATAAAGTTTCCCCTCCAACCTGGCAAAACCGAACTGAGCCCGTACACGATTACGTCGAACCGACCACCTCAATTGACCGCAATGATAACTGACTGTTTGTTTTCCTCTTTGACTAAAGTTCGAGATCGTCAAAAGAGCATTGTTACGTCGCCGTGCACTACAACATTCCCGGATTTCCGACCTCCAGAATGCCTATTAATAGGAACATTTATAACACACGAGAATATAGAAGTCATACAGCCATATTGTTCAGATGTTGCGATAAAATGTCAGAGTTTCTAATTTATGTTCTTGAAATATTAAAAATCATTGTGTTGAAAAATATTTGAATTTTCAAAATGGCCGTTTCGCGCCTAAAAGCCTAGCTATATTGTTTATTTCATCTAATATTTCGAAAACGGCGTGGTGAACATATATCAAATGGGAGTGGAAAAGTTGTAGCCATAACAGTAATGAAAGTATTTTCATAAGTTTTAAGTTTCCCCTAGCAGAGATATTTTTCCCAGACGTATTTCAAATGTGAAAAATGTAACATTGCATAAGGCTTTGACGTTAGGACAGCAAAGGATCATAAGAAATATTACAAAATGGCGGCTTCCATGTAGCAAAATGTTCCCATTAACAGGAACATTTATGTTCCCATTAATAGGCATGCTACTGGACTGACAAGTAACGCACAGCTCAGGCCAGATTACGTTGGCGAGTGTTACAAATTTTCAGATATTCGCACTTACGATCTTCCTCGAGAGACAACAAGTCACCAGCGCGTGAAAAAGTTTACATCACATATTACGATGGAGGATCATGTTTGATATGCAATAAAATATCATTTGAGCAAAATATAATATATGTGGCAAAACGGTTAAAAAATATTTTGGATAAGAATTTAGGCCTATACAGCTAAAAGAAAGTCTAGCTTAGTCAATAATTGTTCTTCAGGCAGTTATTGCATATTTGTTTGAATGAATTTCGTGTTCATATCGTGATGCTCAATACGTACGTGTGGAAGCGGGGAGGGCAGGGGGAAGGTGCTCTACACGTCCCCTTTTTAAGATGAAAAGTTCACCACAATTTACTGTCAAAGGTGCGAGAATTTGTGACGGAATTTGCAGACACTTTTAAACAAATATTACTAAGTGCCTTTTCAAAATGAATACTGCTTGGGCTCACAGATTCTATCTACTAGGAGAAAGGAAGGGGGTTATTATTTATTTTAAACAATGCAATTAAAACGATATCTGTTTTGCCAATGAAATTGTAGACCTGTAACAAAATATTTCGTTCAAACAAAATTCATATATTTTGCTTCAGTAACTCCTTTCCCCGACCAATTCAGCCTCATGACGCATACCAACACGAAAAGTGGGCAGCATTTTCCTGCCAAAAGTGGGGCAAAGTCAAACGTTTGGGGACTAAGGTGCAAAAAATAATCTTACAAAAGATACAAATTCGGGAACAAAGTGTGTGTGTGTGTGAAGGAGGGTGGGGGTGGAGAGGGGGTGGCCTTCCTGTCAATTTCCCTCTCAAATTCCGCGTGTGTACATGAACAACGGTGACCGATATGGTCAGCATTCTCGTTCACATTCACCATGTGGTATATGTTACGTTTTGTTGTCAGATCTTGTTCATACTTTCAACATCCGAGCTTTGTTATTATTGGTACGCACGCTACTTGTTCGATTTAGTGGTATACGCCCGCAGATTCTTTTGACGTTTGGACGTTCGCAGTGTTTTCAATTAATTAGGTACAGACATTTCGACGCTTTGTACGGTGAACCATCGCGGAGAAAGATCAGTAAAATAATGTCCTATTCTAACCAATTTACAACAGCCATTGAGGTTTAAAACGTAGGTGCCTATTAGGATTAAGTGTTTTTTAGTATGTTCATGCTATTTTTACATAGTAGGACGAATTTTTTAACTTATAATTACAAAAGGCAACAGCCACAAATTCGTCGCGGAAAGGCTTATTCTAATCCGTCCATCGTCAATATTTGGTTACGCTATTATGTTGAGCAATATAAATGTTTACCACGTAATTTGCACAACGACTTCTGACTGTACAGCCGATGCATATGGCTACTGTGCACAGTCATATGCTATTTGACTAGAGTCGACGTAACTGTGTACCAGCTCTGTATTTCTTTTGCTAAGTTGGAGGGGAAACTTTGCCATTACAGTCAATGGTGTAGTATTTGTTGCCTTGTGTGAGCTATGTTGTTTCTGGTAGTGGTAGGGTAAACAGTTAGGGTAGTCTAACGTTAGTACTCACCGGATTGCTAACACCGAGTTGTTGTAGTTAGAAAACAAACCACTTTCGCTGGGTCGTTATCCACTGCGTTTTGGGTCCCAGGTTCCTCACTGATTAAACTAGCTTTTCAATCCTTGCACTAAGTGTACTGAAAAACTAGACTTGGCAGGTAGGCTAATCCTCGCGAAAACACACTGAGGTTTTGCTTAGCAAGTGTGTTTGTTGACGATCTCTGGCTAACTGCGCCTGGTGCAGCGTCCAGTTCCCACACGTGCGAGCTGCTGGCGACCCGTCACTTGGTCTAACTCGACCTGCGACTTGGTCACCTCATAACCCGAGTAAGACAGCCGTTTTTGGCGGGAAAAGCCGTCTTACTACACTCCTCCCCATTTTATTTGCTGAAACCAAAGAAACCCCGAAATCAAAGCTTCTCGACAAAACCCAGTTTTTGAGGTACAGGGCTCAGATACGAAACCCGTACAAGTGGTCGTTGGATAACTTCAACCCGTTTATTTTCGTATTCGAATGTAATCCACGGTAATGCTGTCGCCCTCGTGCTAGGTGGCGATCTAGAGCTGGCATCCCTAGTGCCTTCATGTTCAAAAACATCAACGTTGGTGGGACCGTGGGGGCGCTCTTGAGAAGAGACGCAGGACATTCCGCTTTGTGAGCTCCAATACTTCCTTCATGGTTATATCTCCCAGGATCTCGGCTACCCTGGCGGCGGTGATATGTAGAAAGTGCGGCACACTGCTGGGACACCCCTCTGTTACAGGATAATTAAGGGCATCAGTCTCCAGCAGGAGCCTATTTCGGGGAATCGCTCTTAATGCATCCTTCTGGCAATCGTTGAACTTCAAGCCTAGCCTCCAACGTTAAAGTAAACATTCGGAAAGGCGGTGTGCCAGAGCTTTACGGTCAAGGGGGTCCGGAAAAGCAATGAAGCTGGATCTGACTATCCGGCTGCAGTCTTGCCCGATACTTCAACAGTTCCAGAGAACTGTTGTAAGCCTTAAGCCCCGAATCACCGTCACGGCCGCGGACGTGTAACACGAGGACCTTACCAGGCTCCAGAAAATAAAGAGTCTCCAGCAACTACTCCCGCTGGTGGTACCATTGATCGTCCTGCGCTACGTAATAGTCGATTCCAACTTCTCCTAAGCCTGCAATTCCAGATAACCGAAGTGCTCTTCTCAGCTGATTCATCTGGCCTGCTGAAAGATGCCGTTTGGGATGAGCCCCGATGACCACTCGGACCAGCTGCTGCACCTCTTCTTGTGTCGGGTAAGTGCTGGGATCGCAAAAAACTGCAACGCCACCGTAAACCTAAATTATAAAATCCTTGACAGAGTTGTCAGGGACGGCGTTCTAAACTTTCTGCACCGGGGTTTTTGTGTCAAGATGAACCTGGTCTGGGTTCGATCAAGATGGAAATGACTCAAAAACTTCCAGCACTTCTGGCTTGGTTTTCATAACAAGCGAGGTATCCATTGGCCTGTCATCTTTTCCAGGAGCGACGTGAAGAGGGTTCGACGCAGGCTGTGAAACAGCGCCCCGGTAGGTGTCCCTTGAACTTTCCATTGTTGCCGGGACAGAAGTGGGGCCATCACCCGTAGGCACCTCCAGTGGATAAGCACCGCTCGAGAGTTGATGGGCTCTAAACTGAAGTTCTTCGGAGGAGTCCAGCCTTGAAGTCTACAGATGGCTTTCATTGCTTGTCGTTAAAAGTTGGTGACCGTCCAACGGCTGAAATAAGTTTGTGCTGATCAATGTATGTACACATATCCAGCAGAGCCGTGTTCGACCCCAGCATGAATTTGGCCATAGTGGTGACACAAGAATGTCGGGCAGACGCTAACTCCTTGGTCGACTCCAGGCGTGTTTCGAAAATGGCTAGAACGTGGACTTCAGTCAAATGGTACTTTAAGAAGAATATTCTTTCCGGCACCACTGAATGGAACAAGTCTGTAGCCTCCTTTTGCCGCATGTCTCAGATTTCATGGCTGGGGCTCGCAAAACTCGCTTACGGCTGGCGGGAATGGACACCTTGGGTTCGCAACTTCTATTTTCGGCTGTTACACCCCTAGTTGGTGGCGAACGGCTACGAGTAGCAGGCATGCGAAACTTCGAACTCCCGTTTTCGGCTGTTGCGTCCCCGTTTGAGGCCAAAGGTGTAGTTTCCACGACACTGTACGACACTGCGGGTCTGGGAATTCCAGAAGATCCGGGTCTCCACTGCTTCCTTGAAAACGAAACTACAGGTTTAGAGCGGTTCAATCTCCATGAGCGCTTAGGGGACTTCGACAGTGATCGGCTGACCTTAGCGTTCAGAACGACCCTCCTGTGGTGGTCCTCAGTTCCGCGACAGGACACATTCTGCGCCACCCAGGTGGTTGTGAGTATCGCTCGCCGCACGATAAACTGACTCTCATGCGAGAGCTTCTTTATCCTATCTGGCCTACGACACTTGGCCCCGGATGGCATCCTTCAATGACTGTCCAACCAAACCAATCTCCTGCAATTTAGAGATAAGGTCTTTCGGCTCCTGTAGGATCCCTCTCGAACTCGAGTGGGCCAACGTCTTTTTAAAACGGCGCTGACGGCGGTGTTGCTCTGGGCGCGCCTCCATATCTGCAATAAAGAGAAAAGTTCGCAAAACATTCATTAGCACCCCTTTGATCTCCACTGCAAGTATGGCACTTAAATTTATCTAGATTCATTGCCTCCGCAGGGGACAGGTTGGTGCAGGAGCTATGGTACCAGGTGTCCCAAAATCGAACTCGATCATAAAACGATCCTCCCAGGGCTGTTTACAAAGGCAATAAATGTCGGTTTCGACACCTTTATCACTGCGTGTAAGGTCGGGGACAGAGAAGTTCCGTAGCCATGTCGGAAGTTGCCTGTCTCGGCGAGGCTTCATCTTATCATGGTTGACAATCAGCACCTTATTGCGCAGCTGCACTCGAAAGAGGTATGGTGTGATCCTTTCGATGATAATTCCTGGCTCCTTCCATGGTGGGCTTAGCTTTTTGTTCTTACTCTTGGGTGATGAGTTGTCCAGGATGTATACTTTGTCACTTTTGTCGTAGAACCTCTCCAGAAGCCGCAGGTCATAGTTGCGCTTCATACGCTTCCGTGCCTGCTTTAGCTGGCTTCTGGCAATCTCATGGGATTCTTGTAGTGATGCTATGAGGTCAGAGATATACCAATCGGCTGGCTGCTCTTGGCTGGGTTGAGAAGATACAAACTTTAGGTCGGCTGGGAGGTTTATCTCCCGCCCTAACGTCATCCGATTCGGTGTTAGTCTTGTGCTGCGGTTGACAGTAGCTCTTAAAGCTCCTGTCAACTGCGGAATAAAAACATCCCAATAGGCATGCCGCTTCTCCACGTAACATCTCACAGCATCTGTTAGAGTGCGGCTGTATCTCTCCACTTGTCCATTTGAAGACGATCTGTAAGGAGTCGTCCGCTTCTTATGTATTTGCAGGACCTCGCAAAGGGTTGAGAATAGCTTGCTCTCGAAGTTGCGGCCTTGATCCGAGTATAGATGAAGGTATGTCAAATTGCATGAAGGAAGAGTTGACTGCGGCTTTGGCTGTAATCTCTGCTGTCTGCGATGGAAGGGGGACGATTTTGACCCATTTCGTAAATTGGTCTACCATCATCAGCACGTGCTTATTCCCCTGAGTCGTTTTCAGTAGAGGACCCAAAAATCGATGTGCACCCTTTCCATTGGCATACCCGCGTGGTACTCCACCAGTGGAAATCTGCCTAGCCGGTTTTTTTCTTGTGTTGGTTGCATGTCTCGCAGCTCAAAACGTAGCCTCTAACTTCGACTCATGCCATACCAGGCAAACTTTTTCTTCATCATGTGAAGTGTCCGGTCCATGCCTTTGGTGACCCCCAAGGGGATGTTGTGATATACCTGGAGGGCTGTTTCACGTAACCCCCTTGATAGTAACAGATTAGGTTCATCCCCGTCCTTCCTCCGGAGGAATAGCACGTCGTCCCTAAAGCTCAAGCTTTCTCTGTTGACCAGTAAAACTTTGTTGCCGGGCTGGATATAAACAACGCGGCTTCCGTTGGTTTTACTTTGCGTATCATCGAATCCAGTGTAAGTTTCAGGTCCAGATTCTTGGCTTGTTCCTGTCTAATTTCCTCCAAGGAATATCCCCAGCAAGAGTCTGTCATTGCACACGTATGCGTTGTTAGCACAGTTTCTCCGTCTTCGGTTAGGATGGTAATTTTCCTTGACTACTGCAAACGTCCACTGTAGTAGGCGTTAGACATTCTTCTGATGAATCTTTAACACCCCGGGGATTCCAGCTTCGGGGCTCCCGACATGCTCCTGGAGTGACAACGCCCACCTGTCTCGTGTGGTTGAGGTAGGAGATCGACACCACGTCATCCACACCCTCAATGAAAGATGCCCACTGCGCATGAGCTCTTTAGCAGTACTTGCAGCCTTCACATGGTATGTCCTTCAGCTGCACTCCATGCACGTTGTAGCTGACCTCACTTGTAGATCTCGACAGCGCATCTGCATTCATGTGGCATCTGCCCCTTCGATGCTCCACAACCATGTTAAACTGCTGTGATCAGTGCGGACGGTAAAGGGCTTTCCAAGCAGGTAGTGCCGGAATTGTCAAGTGAGGTAACGATGGCTAGCAATTCCTTCCTGGTAGTGTAATATCGAAGCTGTTCGGGGGTAAGTGCGCTACTTGCATACGCGATCACTTTCTCCTCCCCAATTTGGAGCCGGATCAGTTCGCCCCCTATAGCGTTGCTGGAAGCATCTGTGTCCAGTGTGAATTGGTCTTTGATGTTTGGCAAAGATAGTACGGGTGGCTGCGTTAACTTCCGTTTTAAAGTATCAAAGGCTTCCTGCTACGTTTAACCCCAGGTGAAAGTCTTCTTGCCTGTTACGGCATACAACGGTACCGCTATCTCTGCGAAATCCTTGATAAAGGACCGGTGATAGTTTGCCAAACCAAAGAAGCTCTCTACTTCCTTAGTGCACTTGGGAGGCGACCATTCCTGAATGGTCTCTATATCCTTCTTTGACGTCTCCAGGGCGTTATCGCTCACCAGTCGCCCAGGCACTCTACTTTCTTTTGAAAGAAGATGCACTTCTGGGGTTTGAGCTTCAGTCCATACTGTCAAAACCTTGTCAATATGTCTGTCACGTTACGGAGGTGCTCCTCAAAGTTCCTGCCCAGGATCACGATGTCGTCTATGAAAGCTAGTGCTGCTTTCCAGCTCAATCCGTTCAGTATGGCATTCATCACTCTGAAAAAAGGTTGCTGGCGAATTGCACAGACCGAATGGCATCTTCACGAATTTGTAAAGGCCATACTTCGTGATGAACGCTGTCTTCTTCCTGCCATCCTTGTAGATTTTTACTTGCCAGTATCCCCACTGCGCATCCAGTTTCATAAAACCATTGGCTGCCTGCCATGGCATCCACGCAGTCTTCAATTAGGAGCAGTGGGTAAACATCCTTTACAGTAATGTTGCTCAATGCCCTATAGTCAATACAGAAAGGAACAGATCCGTCTGGTTTCCGTACCAGCACTGGGGGGCGACGACCATTCTGACATTGATACTTGGATGACTCCTGCTTCCAGCATTTCGCTGATTTTACCCTCTTCTTTCTTGGCAAAGTGCACAGGCGTGCGCCTCATCCATTGCTTGATGGTTCTTGATGGGTGAGGCGTCTCTTGTATCTATGCGATGCTTTATTTCCCTGAAAAAATGTCAAAAGTATGTGAAGCAAATTCCTCTTGGAGGTCGCAAATGGTCAGTTTCAGTTTCTGGAACAGCTCTTCCGACAGATGACCTTTCGAATTCTCCAGCATTTCCTTCAGGTGGTCTGAAATTTCGGTGACCTTACCCGATTCGGGAGGTGTTTCCTGAGTTTTACCCTCCAGTCTTAATTCGATAAGATATCTGCTTGGTGGCCTTACCGATTGACCTACCCTCTTCATTACAACAAAAATGTCGGTCATCTTGATTGCCCAGATAACGGGTCGTTCCATACTTTTGTGAACTGATCTTGCAAGCATCAGCTTCAAGTTGTCATCAGGTTCGATGATGTAGTCCGGCATCTGTCCGCTCAGCAGACACTTAATTCTGGCTACTGAGTTTGGCGGTATAACTGTACAGGGCTTACCTTATGGCCTGTCATTTCCATGTCCCTACCGGTTGCGATGAATTTCATGTCGCACAGAATTGGTGGTCGCAAACTCAGGGCACAAAATACTCTATCTGAGATGATGGTAGTCTCAGCTGCCGTGTCCACCACTGCGCATTTATTATGTTCTCCCAACTGGACTGACACACAATACATGGAGCGTGACTGAACCTGGTTTATGGTCACAGTCTGTTCAGTCTCCCTCTTTTCAGTGTTTAGATACAAGGACAGGGTATCAATTTTGGTACCTACAGGAACTTCCTTGTGATTGGGTTCTGTGTTCGGATTCAAACACAGGGAATCAACTTTTTCATCTACAGGGACCTCCTGGTGGTTAGACTCTGTGTTCAGATTCGAGCAGCGGGAATCCACTTTTTCGTCTAAAAGAACCTCTTTGTGGGTTGGTTTTTGTTCTGATTCAAACACAACGGACCAATTTTGTCTCTGAAGGTGTCTCTCTGTGGTTGGACACCACTTACCCAATAGTCTCTGATCTCGAGTCCAGTTTCGGGCTCGTGCACTGTATCTCACTGTCTACCAGTCTTTCTGGTGATCTGTCTGCATTGAGACATGACTGCAAACACTGCGTGCTCTCTGGTCCTGGAGGGGTATCTAGGCCTTCTCCTGGTTGATCTGGAACCGGCCTGCATTCCTGACCTTAAATGGTTTAAAGCTTCCTCTTTAAATTGTACCCGTTTTTCTCGCTTGGGACACTCATTCTGATAGTGCCCCTCCACTCCACAATGGAAACAGCTCCCCAGTCTCGGTGAGCTACTTCGACTTCGTTGACGCGCTTGCTGGGGTTCTGTTTTCACTTGTGATTGCAGCTCTATCCTAAAGAATGAAATTGACATCGTCATCCGGGCCACTTGCTTGGATAAGGCTGCCAAGCCTTCCTCCAGCGCACGCAGTCGCTGTTCTGTCGCCTTCGAAAGTTCTCCAGATTTTTCTCCGCATGGTTCTCCAGGGTGCGTGATGGTAAAGCATGTCGTCTTTCATCGGAACGATTCCTTGGAGCCCTAAACTGCTAAACGAAGTACTTCTTGTTATATTCCCCCTCATCACCACTCTCTGGAGTATCCGCAAAGTTTCTTGCAAAATTTCTTGCAAAAATACCTGTATACCCGTGGAGATTCGGATTTCACCTTTGGTGTTGTTCTCCTACTTGACGGCCTACAGACACACTGATACCATTCAATAGCCTTTGCGAAACCCCTGGGTTTCTTGATTGCGGCATGCTACCCAGCTTCCCTGTCATGGCAACCTAAGCAGAAACGTATTATCGCCTGCTTAAACACCCAGTTTTCTGGGAGGTCGCCATACGCCCTCACTCCAAGGGTTAGGATTCTGTCCGCCTAATTCCTGAGGGATTCCTCCGAGTCTTGGCATTCGCTGTAGAATTTCGTTTGCAGCGTCTCCGGCAATTCGTCCCCCGGAATCGTTTGCCTAATTCCGCCATTATTTTTCGGTAAGGCATGAACTCGTCCATTAAAAGTGGCAAACTGTAAAAATCCCCGGCTTTACCTGTGACGCTCCAGCACAAAGCATCCTTTCTATCATCAGGGGTCCACCCAGACGCCTCCGCATACCTGGTAAACTTTTGCTTAAAGAAGTTCTAGTTGGTTTTCCCATCAAACTCAAGGCTTTTTGGGACTACGGAGGGCCTGTAAATTTAAGCTCTGCCCCTGCGGTGAAAGTCACTATTGTCTTTCGGGGTCAGGTGTCGTGGTCGACGCCTTCTGGACCTCCGCCTATCTTTATCACCAGTGTCTTTTTCTTCCCAATGAGATCGGAACGAATAAATGCCCTCACGGGTATTCTCTTCTCTGACTGGTCTTCTGCCTTGACGCCTGTGCTCACTAGCACTGTAGAAATGGTCATCAGGTCGTGCACAATGTCGAGGGTTCATTCCATCGTTTAATTCCGAAAATCGGTTGTTCTTTCTGCCCTGATTTTCCAGGAACCTGCCTTCTTGTGCACTTATACATGCTGTGACATTGTCAACAAATTGTCGATCTGAGCCCGCCTCCCGGTTCGGGGACATCCCAGCTTCCATCGTGTATGTGTTGGTTGGTCAGTTGTTAACGCAGCCACAAAGTCAATTCTGTGAAGCAGCTCGTCTGTTACCCTCAGGCGTGGAATCTAATAAACGTTGTCCAAGGTGATTGGGAAGTTTTTCTTCATGAAATCTACAATGCTTTTGGCTATCCTGTCCCCCACGTGCGGCAGTTCAGTCAATCAGTTGAAATCGCATAAATTTATGTGGACTTTGTGACATTTTTTGACATGCAAATTAGGCCTCAAAGAAAAGCGAACAATGGGTTTATAAATAGTGGCTCATACACTAGTCCTGTACTACCTCCTTGTAGTACCTCCTTCCCTTTGTCCTTGTGTTTTAGTTGTTTTTTTATAGTTTTTTGTGGAAAAATGGTGGTTGTGTATGATTCAAATGAAATGCAAATTGGACATGAGTCCTGGTTCTTTTGAAGGGGGTAGGAAAGTTTCATACGCCGATTTTTTTTGCAATGAATTAAAAATACCACAAAAGGTTAGTCGTACTCGAGAAATCTTTTAAGTCACTAGGATGCAAAATTAAACAGTCTCCTTTCGAAAGGAAATGTTCAGGAGCTTGAAGGAATTCCAGGTAAAATTACCCGTATGCGTGTAACCTAGCTTTAAAAATATTCCACATTTACCCAGAAAATGAGGAAAACAAAACCTTTCCAGTCACCGAGAATATGGTTGAGAATAGTTTAGTCACAGCAGACTATAATGTACAAGTATGAAATAAAGTATCATGTTCAATCCCAGGAAGGTCACTCGCATTCGCGTGACCTTGCAAAGAGAAATTACTAAGCGCCCAAAGCTGTACAGCGACAATTCCAAGAAAGATTACCCGTACTCGTGTAACTTTCATTGTAAACATACAGTACTGCAACTAATGTTATATTACTTCTACAAATTATTTCTCACTGCATGCCTGTGGCTCACGCTACTGTAAAGTTGAAACTAGAATGTGCGGGAAAATAAAAAATTACCAGTGCAGTTCCCACACGTGCGAACAGCTGGCGACCTCGTCACTTAGTCTGACTCGACCTGTGACCTGGTCACCTCATGACCTGAGTAAGACAGCCGGAAAATCCGTCTTACTACAATGGGATATTTTTCTTATGAATACTTGCGTCGCCTCGGCCAGTGGGCGAAAATTAATGCCTCGGCCAGTAGGCGAAAATTAATGGTATAGTAAGTGAACCTAATTTCGTGCATCCCCCTAATTTCGTGCACTACGTAATATGTTCAATTTCACCTAGCTTAGCAACTAATTTCGAACAGTCGGACTTACGAGCTAAAATCGTTAAAAATGCCGCTTCCTGAGATAAGGGAGACCAATATTTCTTACTTAAAATGCAATATAACTCACATCCTAAAAGATATTTTCTTTTCAAAAATTACTGGTCCAGTTGATCCAATAAAAACAGCAATTTTTCCTTCTCACTCGAACACACACACATCCATCTCCTGTCACTAACGTTAGGGGAAAGGACGTTTTATTATGTAATGATGGCCTAAGCTATACAAAAAAAAGGTCACATCAGGTTCAAAACTGGTGAATAGTAAGAGCTTAAACTTTAACTTAAGGCTATGACCTTACAAAAGTTCATTGCTGTCCCACGATAGGGTGTGAAAATTTATATATTCTTATAGTGTTCTTATTCAAATAAATAATATGTGAGTGTTAATGCACAGAAAAAAGGTTAAAGAAACAAATGAAAGATCTAGGTAGCCTTTCTTTTCACCAGATATCACTCAAAATAAGCTAATGAATCAGAATGTGTTTTAGTGCGATTGCTTGTTAATCTTATGCCATTATTGTAAAGACTCAGAAGAGTGATTTTTGATCCTTCTTTTTTGATGTTTCAATGTTTTTATACCTTTAACTGTTTGAAAACAACATTATCCATACTGTTTTAAAGGGGTTTCAAATTTCCCTAATTGATAAAAGCCAAAGTGCGTCATTAGATGCACGAAATTAGGAGACCCTCAAACTTAAACGAACAAGCTTGGGTTTTGTTATAAATTGTTATTGCTTGACTTTTTCATGGAAATGTTTCTTTTTTATTCATCACCGTTAGAAAGATGAGAAGTTTAATGACACCTTCAGAAAATTCTTAAAGGTAAGTTTTTTTTTGTTTTTTTAAAAACATTTTTGCCATTTTCTTTCTTAGGTGCACGAAATTAGGTTCCTCCATGCTGCTCATATATGTTGGAAACTATTATCTAAAACACAACATACTTGAAGAAAAATAA
Source organism: Chiridota heheva (assembly GCA_020152595.1). Taxonomy (NCBI): domain Eukaryota; kingdom Metazoa; phylum Echinodermata; class Holothuroidea; order Apodida; family Chiridotidae; genus Chiridota; species Chiridota heheva. The sequence goes on from JAIGNY010000703.1 coordinate 751,779, forward strand.
ATTGTCCAGTATTTGTTGAAAAATAGGTTTTTCTCCCATTGACTGCAATAATAACTGACTGTTTGTTTTCCCCTTTGACTAAAGTTGGAGATCGTCAAAAAAGCATTGTTGCGTCGCCGTTTACCACAACAGAAGGGAGCTTCAGATTTCACGACGCGGACTTCGCTACAACGGAATGACGTCAAGTTTTGCGCATGCGAATACTTCACATTTTCGTTGTCCCTGAAATTCTACACCGGGTGTCAGGGTGTTTTCACGTTGTGCTGAAAACGGCAACTTGGGATAGCGTGTGACGTCATATGTTGTCTTACCAATCTGCATAATTGAGCAATTGCTAGTTTTTGCTCATCAAATAAAAATTTGACTCAAATTTTGTCTTTTATGAAGTATTTGCATTTTCATCAGCGCTCAGATTTTTTACGTTCTACTGGTACATCTTGGGAATTTTTACATATGCCTATCATATAGTGTATGAACTTTGGGCAACTTGCGAAGAAGTTTACCGATCAAAGTGCGTGACTTTTCCTTTTGGTTCACGAATTCGATGAAGGTTCGCCATTCTTCCAAAAGTACTTCTAATTGAAGCGTCGTCTGCTACGAGAGAGAGAGAGAGTTGAACACACAATTACAATAACGGGGTCGTCGCCTGCGTATTCGGTTATGATAGTACAAATGCTATTACGAAACGCTTAATACGATCCGGACGAGAACACAGGTACGACGTACGGACAGACATAACATCGACAACCAAGTCAATGTCCACGGCCTTTGATAACCAGTTGTGGTGCACTGGCGTGTCTACCCACCCCAGGATTGAAACGAGAGAGAGAGAGAGAGAGAGTTGAACACACAATTACAATGACGGGCTTGTCGCCTGCGTATTCGGTTATGATAGTACAAATGCTATCACGAAACGCTTAATACAACCCGGACGAGAATAGAGGTACGACGTACGGACAGACATAACATCGACAACCAAGTCAATGTCCACGGCCTTTGATAACCAGTTGTGGTGCACTGGCGTATCTACCCACCCCAGGATTGAGCCCGGGGCCTCGTGGTCTGTAGACAGGTATGATAACCGCTACACCACAGTAGGTAGATAGATTGAAACGAGAGAGAGAGTTGAACACACAATTACAATGACGGGGTCGTCGCCTGCGTATTCGGTTATGATAGTACAAATGCTATCACGAAACGCTTAATACGACCCGGACGAGAACACAGGTACGACGTACGGACAGACATAACATCGACAACCAAGTCAATGTCCACGGCCTTTGATAACCAGTTATGGTGCACTGGCGTGTCTACCCACCCCAGGATTGAACCCGGGGCCTCGTGGTTTGTAGACAGGTATGATAACCGCTACACCACAGTAGGTAGATAGATTGAAACGAGAGAGAGAGAGAGTTGAACACACAATTACAATGACGGGGTCGTCGCCTGCGTATTCGCTTATGATAGTACAAATGCTATCACGAAACGCTTAATACGACCCAGACGAGAACACAGGTACGACGTACGGACAGACATAACATCGACAACCAAGTCAATGTCCACGGCCTTTGATAACCAGTTGTGGTGCACTGGCGTGTCTACCCACCCCAGGATTGATCAAAAATCGCTACTTATATAAGTAAACGAGTGTAATCACATGACTGATCACATGACTGTCATTTTCCCGTTGTAAAAAATTTAAGCGCAAAACCAACAGGACGGGGAAGTCAGTACGACGACGTACATTGTCGGTTAACTTCCTGTCGCACTACTCCGCGTCGTGAAATCTAAAGCTCCCTATTTTTGGATGTCCGACCTCGAGAATCTGACTAGTATACGCTATAGCCACTACATGCTATGTACCTTATGACATTGAAACTGCTGCATTGGCTTATCATAGAAACATAGATGAATTTCGACTACGCGCTAGAAAAATCAGGCCTTTCCGCGACGATCGCATGTCAACTTTTGACAATGCCTTTTATTGTCATGAAGCAATTTTCAAAATACAAAATAAATAGGTAAATGCAATGATACTATATTGAGACGTTCACCTACATTTTGTGCGTGGGCTTAATGAAGAAAACTGAAAAGTTGCGTTTTGTTCAAGAGCCTTCGCTAGTGGCTTATTTTTCAAATAGCGCCTTGGGTGGATGTATATATCTATCCTAATTTCGTTAGTTGAAAAGTTGTCAAACAATAGAGCGTCGGTGAAATCAACGTGCGTATAGCATTATATCGAACACTGCGCATTTACCGACGAAAAATTTCTAGTTGTCAGCGCAGTCGGGTATACGCGCACTAATTGGGTACGCGTTTCCTAAAGTGAGGGATTTGTGAAGTAATCAGAATGTCATTTCTTCAGTAATTTGGATAGTTTGGATAGTACAAAATGTTCATCATTTTATTTTTAACATTGCCTTGCAAGTAGTGCCCTCCTGTATGAGGTGTTTATTTTACTAAGTTTTGTCGGGCGTTTGAGTTTTTGAAAATGTAGGTATTGAGCGATTTTTTGCACATAATTTTGTGAAGGTAATGGTTTGGTAAGAGATACATTATGTAATGTTTTTGTTGATATATCAAGATTATTTTATGGTAAAAGGAAGATAGAATTGCTATTAATAAATAATATTTAATAAACATCCATATGTGGTTCCTGTTGAATGTCGGCAGGTGTAGGGCGAAGATTAATGTGAATGTGTATATCTTCGGCATAAAGACGGTCACCTGTTTGTGACGCAGATTATATATTTTGGGGAGGGGAAAACTATATAAGTAGAAGCAAAACAAACATGAAACATAAGTAACCAATTAGTGCAACGAAATCTATATTATTCTAAATATCTGTGAGCAGCGATGGAACCACGGACCAGTGTCTATAGAGTAAGGGGCGAATAAGGTGGGGGCAGGGGGTAGGGCAGGCGGTTCCCATTTGAAAGTTGGTGGCGGATTGCGCAGGTGCCTTTTTTAATGTTGAGAGCGGACCGCGGCAGAAGGTCGTTTTTTTAAAGTTATATGAAATTATTCTAGATCATTCTTCTGTTATTGAAGCCTGAATAAAAATTGAATCCACTCACTCACAAAATCCTACATATGCATAGACCCGGGGCCCGACACAACAGGCCGTGTTGGCAGGGGAATATGGCCTCCAATATTTTCCTAAGCAGCAATTTTTTTAAGTAGGTATTTTACCTATTCGCCCGCCGGGCAATTGACAACATTGGTCCTGGTTCCCTAATCTCAAACCCATAGACAGATAGACGGGATTGTACCGAAAGGGGAAGTCAAAAACGGGGGGAGAAGTCAAAAGTGTGTGTGTGTGTGTGAGGGGGGGTCAAGGGGGGAGGTCACAAAATTACGCTAAAATACAAAACATCACCATACACTTGAAAGAAAGTGGAGGTAGGGAAAGCTCTCCTTGCTTCCCAAAATCCCACCTATCATACCCAAACCATATATGTGTAGGAATTGAGGGCCAGAGGGCACGTACCTTACTTCTTCGAAAACTGATTAAAATGCCTTTTAAAAAACAATTAAATGCTCCTCAATTACCGCAAAAAAGTGTCCTCATTTGAATGCAGAATTTCTGTGAGGAGTGCTAAGCGCCTACTTTCCATGGATCTCAACGCCGACAGACGCAGCACGCCTGGGAAGAACAAACTTAGGCGATCTCGAAAATTGGACGTTCGCACTGAGTACAAAACCAGAGAGCGTAAAGTCATTCGCCCTATACGTACAGGTCAAAGGCCGAGAGACAAAACTCCTATACCTACAGTGCTACGAAATCGTGATACATTTTTTAAGTCACCTACCCAAGTTGGTTCCAAGTGAGGGCAGTAGAGAGTAACTTCTTTCACTTTAACCCGTTTCTGTATGCTGACATTGTAGGGTTGCTGTTGTTTACTGGTCTGCGGCCTGACGAACGCCACCAGTCATGTCAAAAAATGTATTGTGGAATATAACTAATAGCTACATTCTTGCAAGACTACATGTACATGCAAGTTAGAACTTGACTAACATTAACAAGAATTTAGGCTATGATTTGCTTTAAACCTAACTTTATTCGCCTGGTGATTTGTTGTGTATACTGGCAAAGAATTCATGGATACTGGAAATGAAATAACCCATATTTGGATATTTGTGAAGGAAATATTATTTATGCCAAACATACTGACATAAGGTGAAGGCAAATAACTCAGGTTACACACTAGCTCTATGACACATGCAACCAGTTGGGTTTATTTTGTCAGGAAAAGCTATTAACTTTTATTATCAGTTTATGTGGTTCAACGCAATGAATTGGTAGTTTGCCATGCCCATCTCAAACCTATGAACTTTCTCAGGCTGGTGTTGAAGGAGAAAACATTAAACAGTTAAATAATTTAGTTGTGTGTATGGTCACAGTATAGATTTTAAATAATACAGGAAATATACATCAATTGACTAAACAACTGGTACAGGCTACATGAAATGGTGTGTAATTTAAGGTGTTTAAAACAGATCAACACATTATTTTGCCATTAATTTAAAAATCAGTTCTATAAGTTTTCATGTACATTTATGATAGAGGAATTGGGACTTCATTGTGGCGGTAACCAATTTACAAAAGAATAAGTAACAAGCTTTGACATCACAATTCTAATTTTCTGCAATGATCACCTGTATAAATTTAACTTTAGCAACAGGTAATCAACTTTACAAATATTCCTGACAGTTTCCTTATGAGACATCTTCTGTGGATGACCATACTGCCATAAGTCATCCACTTATCACTACAGCTTTAGCTGAAATCAGCAAACTTTGTGAAGTGATCTTGATGTAGATATAAATATACCACAGTATGTTATTATTTCACAATATGAGTTTTTAAGAAAGAAACAGAAATCAACAAAATCTGAGTCTCTTCCTCTGCAGTCTAATAACTATAAATCCCCATGGTTGTAAAGTGTATCCTATATTTAACTGAGTTAAGCCTAGTTAAAAAAAAATGTGATTTTTCATGTTAGTTTACTGCAAATAAAAGCCTGGTTTGCTGGTTTTGATCTTAAATTTTCAGTCTTGGGGATTTGTGTCTTTTTTGGTTAGGCAGACAAATTTTTATGTATAAAAAGGGTATACTAAAATTACCATTTCATTTCCTTATAACCTGATAACAGTACATTCCACTGCCCAAAATCATTATACATGTGACTGGAGTCAGAAAACATTAAGGTAGGGTATTGTGTACTACAAAATGATATACAGGTATTCAGCTCACTAATATTTAATACAAAATTAATTTACATTGCAAAAAGTATTCTTACTCTGTAGTACAGTTAATGATAGTACAGTTAATGATTTTCAACAATCATACAACATAAAAGTTGGAATATTATCAGACTATTGCACTGTAATAATTTGTTCATTGGATACCAAAGCAAAAACAAATGAAAGCAAAGCTAAATTTTGCTAATCAATGAGAAGAGAAATTGCATGCAGCAAAATTTTCAAGTGGAGCTTTTTTGATCTTCCCAATTTGAAAGCTTGAGAAACTTTTGCAAACAAATTGAAAGCAACTTTAATACGTATTAAACATAGAATAAAAAAATGCACCCATAGATTAAAAGTAATTAGGCTGCACTACAACATATAGGCCTATTCCAAAGAGTTTTATGATTACTTTTGAAATTAAACTTTATTAATTTAGGGCTTGCAATTGTTGGTAAATCATGTTGCACAGAAA
>JAIGNY010000703.1:762500-775000 GCA_020152595.1 Chiridota heheva
GCAGAAATGTATCCACATGCATGAATAGCACAGTATAATACCATATTCCAGTGGCGTAGCCAGACCTAGAAATGGAGGAGGGGTGAAAGGGGAGGGGGGGGGGGGGGTACTTTGCAGAGCTTTAGGGGGAAATTTCGCGAAGGGTCTTTGTCTTTTTAATCATGAAACGATATGAACCACAGGTGCAGACATTTTATCGGTGCCGTCGGCAGGCCAGAATGTTTCTAGTATTGATGGGGCTGGACAAACATTTGCTGGTGTTTATTGCGCGTTACCTTATCGCTATTTTCGCGCAAAGTGCGAGATTTACAGCGTAGGGTTCATGAACCTGCTTAAAGGGGCGAGATCCCCGGTAGGGGTTGAGGGGGCGAAGCTAGTGCATTTCAACCCTTTTAGGGGCCAAACTTTGATCTAACTTCAGCCCATTTGGAGGAGTAGTGAGACAGAGCTTTTTAAGGAATTTTAAATTGGTGGGCCAATTGATGGCAAGAATTGTACAGTCCAAGGAGCGAAGCCCTGAAAAGTGTATTTTAACCCTTTTAAGGGCCAAACTTTGATCTAACTTCAACCCATTTGGAGGAGTAGTGAAACAGGACTTTTTTAAAGGAATTCTAAATTGGTGGGCCAATTATTGATGGCAAAAATTGTAGGGGTTCAGTGGGCAAAGCGCCGAAAGCTGGCGTATTTTACCCCCTTTTTAGGGACAAACTTTGATCTAACTCAGCCCATTTGGAAGAGCAGTGAGACAGGACTCTCTAAGGATTTTTTATTGGTGGGTCAATTGATGGCAAAAATGGCACGGTAGACAGTGAATTCCTAAGCCAGAAGCAGAGCCACCGTTATGAGAGGAGGGTAGCCACCGTACTAGCTCGGGAGAAAGGGGTCCTCCACGTTAAGAAAATAATGACATTGTATAAGAGTTCTCCTTGAAAGTAATTTCCCCCTCCAAATCATAGCTAATAAACCTTATCTAGGGTCTACATCTCATTTTGTTCGTCAGGCTCCCAAATACCATGCAGGTTGGCCCACCAGTGGACATATATACATATGTAAAAAAGATGATACCACTGGGGATATATAATTTTACTGGAAAGCTCAACTTAAGTTAAAAGCATACGGCAGTATATGGCATATACCATAAATGGCGATTCCCCATCCCGTGCAACCCAACTGAAATTTAAAAGAATGATCGGTCCAAATATTGCTAGTGGCGGCGGCTTTTTTTTAATTTAAAAATTGTAGATTGAGATCCCGTTGTATCGGGAGATTTGCGACCAAATTTTAAAACAATTGGAAACTTTTAGAACAATACGCAGTAAAATCGGGGCATTTAAGACCAAACTTTGGGAGAATTTGAATATTGAAGAATCCTGTCTTAAGAAAAACGTTTGTGAATTTTTTTTATTCTCTTTCACAATTTGGGGCATACATTTTGCTTGGGGCCAGAATTCACTTTGGGGGGGGGGCAGAATTTCATTTAGGGGACCAGTCCCCTCCCCCTTCCCGTGGCTACGCCACTGCCATATTCCCCAGAATAGAGGCGTATATAGGAAGCGGCTGCATGGGCAGGTAATTGGAAAACTCCCCCTTAGTAGGATTCACCGTCTTCCCGGTTTCATGCTCGAAAATTGTTCATATAAAATTAAACAAAGCAGTAAAATTGAAGATAATAGGCCTTTTGGTAATATCAAGCCGGAAATTTGAGAAAAACTGAAAGATATTATGATCAACTTTGGCACAATTAACCAAAAATTGTAGGTTATCCAGACATGCCAGATTAGCAACAAAGTTTGATGGAAAATTAATTTACGAGTGCAATGCTCCGCATGTAACCGGGACCTATACCGGGACCTTTTGGGTGATCTTCCCTGTTTGCTTTATCTACCTATCGTACCTTCGGCCAGAGCCTTTTTAAAGAAATCTGTAGTTGGGGTGAGAGGGAGAAAAATGCAGAAGGGACATATCATCTGCACAAAATTTATAAAGTAAGCGACGTAGGGTTCTAGGAAGATAATTGACATAAGGGGAGGGGAGCCAAAATTTATTTTGTTTCAACAAGCCTATAGGAAAAAATCCCCGAAAATTGAAAACAAAAAACTCCCAGTAAATAAAGTAAATTTCCCGAGAATAAAAGCATATTTCCCGAAGATAAAGAAACAGCGAAGAAATTTAAAGGAAATTTCGCCAAAATGAAATAAATTTCCCCAAAATAAAGGAAATTTCCCAAAAAAGAAGGAAAATTAAAGAATTGAAGAAAATTTCTGAAATAATGAAAGCAAATTTCTCAAAAAGGAAGAAAATTTCCCCAAAATAAAAAAGAAATAAAAGATATTTCCCCAGAATTAAAGCAAATTTCACTCAATTGATAAAAAATTGATGGAAATTTCCCCAAAATGAAGAAATTATCCGAAAATTGAAGGACTCGGATTTCCAGAGTCTGTTACTCAATGTTGACTGTTGAGTTGACGATCTTAATTTCTTATGTATTATGTTAATATCATTTCATAGGGATATTTTCCTATGGTTAAAACCTTACCACTAGGGAAGAAGAAGGGGGAATAAAAGGAATGAGGGAGGAATTCCCCCCCCCTCCCCCTTTAGTATGTTAAAAAAGGCTAAGCCTTCGGCAATCAGCAGATCAAGACTGCCACTTTTCAATAGGCCACAATGCCCTGTAATATGGTAATAATTCTACTTCTAAAAACGTTAATGAGGGTGCGACGCCCATGGACATCGCTAGGGTTTTCTGATTGTAGGGGGAGGGGGTGTCAGAAGAGAAACTGTGGTCGCTCCTTAACTGCCCAAGCTGTAATGATTTCTTGTTTTCACCCAAAGTTCAAACAAAATCAATTGATGAGAAGAATTAGGAACTTTTAAATTCTAACGTTAAAGTCTACTGAGATAAGCATTCGGGTAACCGTTTCTAAACAGGCAGAACTGCCATGAAAATTCGGGCAAAGCCGTGGGATCCAGAGGGGTAAGCCCCGAAAACTTTGACAATTTCTTGTTTTCGACTGCTCCGAAATGGCTTAAAATCAAACACAAACTTTAACAATTGAAGTGATGGGAAGTAGAAACTTAAATTCTAGCATTAAAATTTACTGAGACAATGAGATATAATACATTTGGTTACCATTTCTAAGATGAAACAGACAGAAAGTTAAAATTAAGTTTTTTTAAATTGAAAACAAAATCTCATAGAGAAGAGAAGCTAGCATTTTTCTTCTGTAAAATCTTGGGTCTCTACTGGAATAACTCTTTGTGCGATGAAAGTATGGGTTTGTAGAACTTAAATGTCAGGACAACTTCTTTAAAACATAAATTTGCCGTAAAAATTCGGACAAAAAAATTGTGGGTCTAGGGGGAGAAACCTTCGTTAGGTGTTCAGGGGGTAAAGCCCCTGGAGGTTCTGAAGATTTATTGTTGTTGATGTCCCAAAATAGCTTTAAAATGGCCAGCAAAAAAAACATAACAAGATTTTGGTTGATCAGAAGTTATAATTTATTCAAACTTTCCAAAAGGAAGAAATTCCCCGAAAATTGAAAATACTTCCAGAAAATAAATAAAATTTCCCGAGAATTAAAGCAAATTTCACTCAATTGATAGAAAATTGATGGAAATTTTCCCACAATGAAGAAATTTTCCGAAAATTGAAGGACTCGGATTTCCAGAGTCTGTTACTCAATGTTGACTGTTGAGTTGACGATCTTAATTTCTTATGTATTTCGTTAATATCATTCCATAGGGATATTTTCCTAGAGTTTTAAGCTTACCATTAGAGAAGGGAGGGGGAAGAGGTAAAAAGGTATGAGGGGGGATTTCCTACCCAGTTAGTATGTTAGAAAAGGTTATGCCTTCGACAATCCACAGATCAAGCATGCCACTTTTTAATAGGCTACAATGCCCTGTAAAATGGTAATAATTCTACTTCTAAAAACCTTAATGAGGGTGCGACGCCCATGGACATCGCTATGGTCTTCTGATTGTAGGGGGAGGGGGGTGTCAGAAGAGGAACTGTGGTTGCTCCCCAACTGCCCAAGCTGTAATGATTTCTTGTTTTCACCTAAAGCTTAAACAAAATCTATTGATGAGAAGAAATAGGAACTTTTAAATTCTAACGTTAAAATCTACTGATATAAGCATGCGGGTAACCATTTCTAAACAGGCAGAACTGCCATGAAAATTTGGGCAAAATCGTGGGGTCCAGAGGGGAAAGCCCCGAAAGCTCTGACGATTTCTTGTTTTCGACTGCCCCGAAATGACTTAAAATCAAACACAAACTTTAACAATTCAAGTGATGGGAAGTAGAAACCTAAATTCTAGCATTAAAATTTACTGAGACAATGAGATATATTACATTTGGCATGTTTGGTTACCATTTCTAACTTGAATTAGACATGTTTGACAGGAAGTTAAAATTAAGTTTAAAAAAAAAAATTATAAAGAAGAGAAGCTAGCATTTTTCTTTGTAAAATCTTGGTCTCCACTGGAATGAGTCTGTGCAATAAAAGTATGGGTTTGTAGAACTTAAATGTCAGGACAACTTTAAAACATAAATTTGCCGTAAAAATTCGGACAAAAAAATCGTGGGTCCAGGGGAGAAACCTTCGTTAGGTGTTCAGGGGGTGAAGCCCCTTAAAGGTTCTGAAGATTTATTGTTGTTGATGTCCCAAAATAGCTTTAAAATGGCCAGCAAAAAAAAACATGAACAGATTTCGGTTGATCAGAAGTTAGAATTTATTCAAACTTCCCAGAAGGAAGAAATTCCCCGAAAATTGAAAATACTTCCAGAAAATAAATAAAATTTCCCGAGAATTAAAGCAAATTTCACTCAATTGATAGAAAATTGATGGAAATTTCCCCATAATGAAAATTTTTCCGAAAATTGAAGGACTCGGATTTCCAGTCTGTTACTCAGTTGATTGTTGAGTTGACGATCTTAATTTGTTATGTATTATGTTAATATCATTTCATGAGGATATTTTCCTAGGGTTAAAACCTTACAACTGGGGAGAAAGAGAGGAGGGGGGAGGTGGGGAGGTAAAAAGGAATGAGGGGAAAATTTTCCCTCAGTTAGTATGTTAAAAAAGGCTATGCCTTCGACAATCCACAGATCAAGCATGCCACTTTTTAATAGGCTACAATGCCCTGTAAAATGGTAATAATTCTACTTCTAAAAACCTTAATGAGGGTGCGACGCCCATGGACATCGCTATGGTCTTCTGATTGTAGGGGGAGGGGGGTGTCAGAAGAGGAACTGTGGTCGCTCCCCAACTGCCCAAGCTGTAATGATTTCTTGTTTTCACCTAAAGCTTAAACAAAATCTATTGATGAGAAGAAATAGGAACTTTTAAATTCTAACGTTAAAATCTACTGATATAAGCATGCGGGTAACCATTTCTAAACAGGCAGAGCTGCCATGAAAATTTGGGCAAAATCGTGGGGTCCAGAGGGGAAAGCCCCGAAAGCTCTGACGATTTCTTGTTTTCGACTGCCCCGAAATGACTTAAAATCAAACACAAACTTTAACAATTCAAGTGATGGGAAGTAGAAACCTAAATTCTAGCATTAAAATTTACTGAGACAATGAGATATATTACATTTGGCATGTTTGGTTACCATTTCTAACTTGAATTAGACATGTTTGACAGGAAGTTAAAATTAAGTTTAAAAAAAAAAAAACTTATAAAGAAGAGAAGCTAGCATTTTTCTTCTGTAAAATCTTGGGTCTCCACTGGAATGAGTCTGTGTGCAATAAAAGTATGGGTTTGTAGAACTTAAATGTCAGGACAACTTTAAAACATAAATTTGCCGTAAAAATTCGGACAAAAAAATCGTGGGTCCAGGGGAGAAACCTTCGTTAGGTGTTCAGGGGGTGAAGCCCCTTAAAGGTTCTGAAGATTTATTATTGTTGATGTCCCAAAATAGCTTTAAAATGGCCAGCAAAAAAAACATGAAAAGATTTCGGTTGATCAGAAGTTAGAATTTATTCAAACTTCCCAGAAGGAAGAAATTCCCCGAAAATTGAAAATACTTCCAGAAAATAAATAAAATTTCCCGAGAATTAAAGCAAATTTTACTCAATTGATAGAAAATTGATGGAAATTTCCCCACAATGAAAATTTTTCCGAAAATTGAAGGACTCGGATTTCCAGTCTGTTACTCAGTTGATTGTTGAGTTGACGATCTTAATTTGTTATGTATTATGTTAATATCATTTCATGAGGATATTTTCCTAGGGTTAAAACCTTACAACTGGGGAGAAAGAGAGGGGGAGGTGGGGAGGTAAAAGGAATGAGGGAAAATTTTCCTCAGTTAGTATGTTAAAAAAGGCTATACCTTCGGCAATCAACAGATCAAGCCTGCCACTTTTCAATAGGCCACAATGCCCTGTAAAATGGTAATAATTCTACTTCTAAAAACGTTAATGAGGGTGCGACGCCCATGGACATCGCTAGGGTCTTCTGATTGTAGGGGGGAGGGGGTGTCAAAAGAGAAACTGTGGTCGCTCCTTAACTGCCCAAGCTGTAATGATTTCTTGTTTTCACCCAAAGTTTAAAGAAAATCAATTGATGAGAAGAATTAGGAACTTTTAAATTCTAACGTTAAAGTCTACTGAGATAAGCATACGGGTAACCATTTCTAAACAGGCAGAACTGCCATGAAAATTCGGGCAAAATCGTGGGATCCAAAGGGGTAAGCCCCGAAAGCTCTGACATTTTCTTGTTTTCGACTGCCCTGAAATGACTTAAAATCAAACACAAACTTTAAGAATTGAAGTGATGGGAAGTAGAAATTTAAATTCTAGCATTAAAATTGACTGAGACAGTGAGATATATTACATTTGGTTACCATTTCTAACTTAAAACAGAAAGGAAGTTAAAATTAAGTTTTTTTAAATAAAAAATAAAAAATCTCATAAACTTAAAAAGAAGAGAAGCTAGCATTTTTCTTCTGTAAAATCTTGGGTCTCCACTGAAATGACTCTGTGTGCGATGAAAGTATGGGTTTGTAGAACTTAAATGTCAGGACAACTTCTTTAAAACATAAATTTTCCGTAAAAGTTCCAAAAAAATCGTGGGTTCAGGGGAGAAACCTGCGTTAGGTGTTTAGGGGGTAAAGCTCCTGAAAGCTCTGAAGTTTTATTGTTGTTGATGTCCCAAAATAGCTTTAAAATGGCCAGCAAAAAACATAGAAAGATTTCGGTTGATCAGAAGTTAGAATTTATTCAAACTTTCCAATGACTTAATCCCAAAAATGAGTAAAAGAACAAGCTAATAAATTCTCATTCAGAAATATTTGTTAAATCTGCTATCAAATTGTTTACGTGACGTGGGTTGGATTTTGCAACTATCATGTTTACAAAATTGACCACCAATTTTCTAACTGCTCAATTTCTTAACTTTAAAGCAGTTAGAAACTAGATTTCAGTTAATCGGAAGTTAGAATTTTAGTTTTCAAATAACTGAACTCCCAAAATGAGAAATATGCTATGTTATCATGGTTATCGAATTATCAGTCAGAAAATTCTGTCAAAACTGCGCGACGATCAGATCGTTGGTTAATTTTCCAACTCATGTTGTTTATTACTTATATATTTTCCAACTGGCGTTCAATATTGGGGGTGAGACACCCCACCCCCTTTAGCGACGTCTCTTTCGACGACGCCCCACCCTTAAGTAAGCATCATCTCCCGTTTTTTTGTAAGGAAATCCTATTAACTCTGCCGTTATGTCTACACATGTGACAGAACATAGGGAAATAAAACTGAACTTCATACACTTTGCCTTTCACAGAAAATTTGCAGTGATTTGAATTTCGAATAATTAGGGGGAACAAGAGACATAAATGGACACTTAAGTACTGTCAGAGGTATAGAAAGAAAATACCTTTACTATCCGATCAAAATACCTCGCCGTAGTCACCAGAATCAAACCGACTATAAATGCAAAGTCTCAAAACTGCGAAATTGTTGTTATCTAGTTATCAGGTTATCGGCGTTCGTAATTCGTGTTCTCAAGAGCAGATCTTCATCCAAAACTTGATTTCCTACACACTGATATAGCAAAAATTTCAACATCTTTTTCTGACGAATAAGGGATATTCCATTGTTGGTCCAATTTGAGAAATATTTTACGGAAATAAGATAATCGTTAACTTTGTGCCTAAGTGGGTCGGATGTTTGACATTTCGACATATAACTTTTCAAGTTTATTTATTTCCTGAGTATTTTTGTACCATCATTCCGGGGAAAACCCGTGAACAATCCCTTACGATAGTCTGATGGTGTAATGTCTGAGATCATGACTTTCTTATGACTCCTTGATAATATCTTTAACGTTGCATGATGGACAGATGGAGTGAATATTACGAGTTGTCATATTTCCGCGGTATTAGCATTTGTGACGATGCCAGGATGTTGCACATGTATCATCATCATTTTTTTTATATCAGCATTCACATGGGGTAACTCAATTTAGCGCTTAGTTAATCTTACATGAGGCCCAATGAAACAGTATAATAGGTAGAGGATACTAGAATATGAATACACATTTAGATGGAATAAAAACTAAATAAATATGAACGGTAAAATGAAATCATTAGAAATCAAAACACCAAAAGAGTAGGCTATGTACTGATATAAAAGTGAATATGAAAAATAAAGCCTAAAAGTAAGAAATCATAACGTACATATACAGATATATGAGAAAACAACTCGTAAAAGCTTCAATCAGGAACAAAAAGTCTTGCCAGCTTTTCTCCTTCCATGGGTGGTGGCACAGCCAGCATTAAAAACAAAAGTGAGGGAATTCAAGAAGGTCCTAGACCCCTCCTAAGAAGAAGTGTTCAAATTTAGCCCATGCACTTCTGAGGGGAATTTGTTTTAAGCAACAATAAAAAAAATATATCACAAATTGTGAATTGTCCAGTCTGGACCCCCTCCCCTTCCCCTCCCCTCCTCCCGCTCTCAGTGGCTACACCACTGCACCACAAGTACCTATTCAATACTAGGATGCGAATTAGAAGAAAAGTGTTTGGTGATATCTACAACATTAGGCAGGGGTATAGGGGAAAAGTAATTTTGTCCGGGACTGCATCTTAAAGCGATAAAAGAAGTAAAGATTCATAAACTGAAGATATATATTTGACTAAACTGACTCGTCTCAATGCAAAATAATGAAAAACAGTCAGAGGGAAAAATTTAATAAAATAGCCAAACTGGCAATACAAGCAAAGCACAGCAAACCAAACTGAAAAGGGTGAGAATACTTATAAAACTCTTATTTATGTTTAAGACAAATTAGGTACATTTCTAATGGTTAGACTGCAGGAGGTAATTAAGGGACATTAATTACAGAGGTCATCTTGCCCCATCTGGCGGATTCTCGTAAAAGATTCTTGATTGGAAAAATTACGTAGATTTAATTATTGTTACTTTGAGACTTAAAATCTTCAAATTTTAAACCAAATTTTTTTCGAATTTTGAACTAATAATATTCACTCTGTTCCAACAATCTCGGCACTGACATGACTGACTGAAAACAATTTAATTAAATTTAAAAGATAGGCCTATTTCAACCAAATGTTTCATACAAGAACATTTATTTTAAACATGATAAGTCTAAGAATAACTAGTCTTGCAGAAATGTTCACCAGATATTTTGGAATTGACCTACTTAATTGACAAAAATTGATCATTCTGTTTTCGTACGTAAAATCATCCATTCCAATAAATCTGGATAAACGTAAGTAATCAACTTTTTCTCTCTAATTCAAATTTCAAAAATGTTTAAATTTGTAAAAATGATTTTGTTCTATATCACCAACTTTTCTAGTTAAATGATTACATCAGGGGTCAAAAAGGGGTCTATCTTTTATGAAAGAGGACTTCAAAAGAAACAAAATAGTAAACAAATTTTTAGCATTCAAAAATCATATTCCGTTAATAAGGCAGTAAGGAGATATCTAAATTGAAAGTTTGGTATCATTTATGTAGCAATAACTGAATTCAAACTAGTTGTCAGTTTGAAATATCATAGCCTCAGATTCCTCAGTCTTTATGTATTCTCCTGCAATTTTTATTACTTAAAAACCATGGGATATGTAAAAAAGTGGTGAAACTGAATCTAGGAATATATTATATTCGTAAATGTATTTATGATATACCACCTGATGAAAGTTCGAGGAGAAATAATCTAATAATGAAAAAATTAAACAAACATTCTTTAAAACACATCAAGAATGTGAGGATGATGACGCCAACTTTCCATAGTAAACTTACTACACCAGTCATTTATACACAGATAAGACAGAGCTTTAAACATGAATGTAACTTGAATCTCTTTACTGGAATAAGATTTTTGAACCCTTTTTTCACCATTTTTGTTTCTTTTGAAGTCCTCTTTCATATAGGATGAACATGCTTGACCAGTGAACTAATCCTTTATAGATGTTAACATTCTATGATGCCGCAAAGCGCAAGCCAAGGATGAATGAGATGGCGGAATATCGTTGCAGCCTTATGCTAGTGTGGAGTAAAAGGAATAGGTAAAAATACTTCTCGATGGGTGTGTAAATGAAGTCATGGGAATAATTGACTGCATTTCGGGAGAGAGGGGGTCGGGGGGTACCACATACAAAACGACAGTTAGGCCCTTTTGCAATTAATTATTCTTCGATAATCATATAATTTCGGAATCTGCACTGAGATCTCGAAATGTGGTCTTAGAACATTTGCTTAAAGGAATATTCCCATGTTTTTTCATAACCTTTTATAAGAAAGAGAAACATTTTAGCAACAATTTAGTACACAAATCATGTTGATATGTTATTCCTACCTAGAGATATTCAAATTTTAATGTTCACAAAAAAAATGGCAATAAACGAAAAGGAAAAAGCCCAATATGACATCATATCAACATATTCTCCCACAAAGTTGATGTATTTCATTAAAATCTATCATCCTTTTTTCATTAGAAAAACCTGCGAGAAAAGGAAATTGATGAAAATTAGGTATTTTTGCACATTGCCAAATATACCCTACTTCAATAACTTTTGGAAAATTAGTTTTAATCATACAGAAGTAACAAATTAACTTTCAAAGAAATACATACACATTTGCAATGGAATTGCTTCTATGACATCATCAAACACGAATTCATCATACTGTACAAAAACATTAAAATTAAATTGGGTAATCTTTGAAAATCCATATCTCCTGAACGGAATATGAAATCAACCTGATTTTTGTAATTGGCTTTAAAAGTATGCTCTTTCAAATGAAATTTTACAAAAACCCATGGGAATATTACAAAAAACATAGGAATATTACATAAAAACCATAGAAATATTACAATTAACCATGGGAATATTACAAAAAATCAAACCAAAGTTAGGGCGTCGTTGTCGTCAAGGGAACTTTGAAAACAACACACATCTAATTTTAATATTCATGTCGTTGAAAAATTACTAAAGATTTATAAGAAATAATTAGAATTACTTTGAACGTTAATTCGTTTTAAATATCTTCAGTGCCATCACGTGACGAAAAATGTTTTCGAACATTCTTGAACTGGCCCCCACTTTCCGACCGCTAGCTCACGTGACCCGCTTATATCAGGAGTCTGTGGGACTAGGCCCTATAATAGTCCTTGAACGAATATAAACTTTATAGCCTAATTTGCATGGGGCAGATTTCAGTCTGTCAAAATTACACAAATAGAAAGTTCAAACGTGTTTTATTCTTATCAATCATGTAAATTCTTGTACTTCCAAACGCTGATTGTTATCATATACAATTCCTATATACCACCCGTCAGTCTAAACTTTGGGTTTGGATTACATAGCACGCATGTTGTTATGACAAGTAGTTTATCATGAATTTCCGTAAGGTCGATAGGGGCAGATGAGGACTCTCGATATGGTATTTCACTTTTCCTGAACTCTCAGTGCATCAGAATTTTGTTTACTGTCCGACCAAAATTTCTCACTGTGGAACCAAACAGCTGCTCACTTAGTAGGCCTATGTTAAAATATTTACTGCGGAATGCTCATGTTCGGCACGCCCCTACTGGTATGCCCCAGCTCGGTTCGGCATGCTCCTACTTGGCATGCTCCTACTCGGCATGCTCCTACTTTGCATGCTCCTACTTGGAGCGCTCCTACTCGGCGCGCCTCTACTCGGCATCCCCCTACTCGGCATGCCCTATTCGGCATCCACGTACTTGGAATCCTTTGCTTTGGCACCACCTACTGAGATATCCTACTCGGCATTCCCCTACCCAGCATCCCCGTGCTCGAAACCCCCCTCCCCCCCCATCTCGACATTTTCCTATGCGACATCCATCCACCCAGCATCTCTCCCAGTGGCGCAACTGGAGGTCTGGGGGTCCGTGAGGAATTTAGCGTTCGGGCGCCCCATAACAAACCTATCGCTCGGGGCCCCTCATTTGAAGTTTTGCTATTGTTGAGCCTCAGATTTCTCCATACAAAGAGAGAGC